>JAHHZJ010003901.1:0-76867 GCA_021437245.1 Aegilops speltoides | reverse complement strand
TTGATCGCCGAGCTTGCACACTTTGTTAGCTCCCTTAGGATCGAAAACCTCCTGTTGCATCATATACAACTCTTCTTCCGTAAATCCATTCAGAATGCAGTTTTTACATCCATTTGCCAAATTTCATAATCATAAAATGCGGCAATTGCTAACATGATTCGGACAGATTTAAGCATCGCACGGGTGAGAAAGTCTCATCGTAGTCAACCCTTGAACTTGTCGAAAACCTTTCGCAACAAGTCGAGCTTTATAGAGCTACATTACCGCTGCCATTTTCTTCTTAAAGATCCATTTATTCTCAATTGCTTGCCGATCATCGGGCAAGTCAACCAAAGTCCATACTTTGTTCTCATACATGGATCCCATCTCGATTTCATGGCCTCTAGCCATTTTATGGAATCTGGGCTCATCATCGCTCTCATAGTTCGAGGTTCATCATGGTCAAGTAACATGACTTCCGTAACAGGATTACCGCATTCACTCGTGCGGATCTTACTCGTAGACCTATGAGGTTCAAGAGACACTTGATCCAAGTTTCATGATCAATATCATTAGCTTTCTCACTAATTGGTGCATTTGTCACAGAACTGATTTCGTGATGAACTACTTTCCAATAAAGGAGCAGGTACTGCTACCTCATCAAGTTCTACTTTCCTCCCACTCACTTCTTTCGAGAGAAACTCCTTCTAGAAATCCATTCTTAGCAATGAATGTCTTGCCTTCGGATTTGTGGTAGAAGGTGTACCCAACAGTCTCTTTTGGGTATCCTATGAAGACATTCGATTTGGGTTCGAGCTTATCTCGGTTGAAGTTTCTTCACATAAGCATCGCAGCCCCAAACTTTAAGAAACGACAACTTTGGTTTCTTGCCAAACCATAGTTCATAAGGCGCCGCCTCAACGGATTTAGATGGTGCCCTATTTAATGTGAATGCAGCCGCCTCTAAAGCATAACCCCAAAACGATAAGCGGTAAATCAAGAAGAGACATCATAGATCGCACCCTATCTAGTAAAGTACGACACGACGCTTGGACACACCATTTCTTTGTGGTGTTCCGTATGCGGAGTTGCAAACTATTCTCCATTGCTTCAAATGTAAACCAAACTCAGAACTCAAATATTCTCCTCCACGATCGATCAGAAACTTTTTTTCTTGTTACCATGATTTTCCACTTCACTCAAATTCTTTGAACTTTTCAAATGTTTCAGCACTTGTGCTTCATTAAGTAGATATACCCATATCTGCTAAAATCATCTCGTGAAGGTGAGAAAATAACGATATCCGCCACGGCTTCAACATTCGCATCGACCACATACATCTCAGATGTATGATTTTCCAACAAATCTGTTGCTCTCTCCATAGTACCGAGAACGGTGTTTTAGTCATCTTGCCCATGAGGCACGGTTCGCAAGTACCAAGTGATTCATAATCAAGTGATTCCAAAAGTCCATCAAGATGGAGTTTCTTCATGCGCTTTAAATCGATATGACTCTAAACGGCAAGAGCACAAATAAGTTGCACTATCATTATCAACTCGATCTTTTGGCTTCAACATTATGAATATGTGTATCACTACTATCGAGATTCAATAAAAATAGACCACTCTTCAAGGGTGCATGACCATAAAAGATATTACTCATATAAATAGAACAACCATTATTCTCTCGATTTAAATGAATAACCGACTCAGATCAAACAAGATCCGATATAATGTTCATGATCAACTTTGGCACCAAATAACAATTATTCAGGTCTAAAACTAATCCCGAAGGTAGATGTAGAGGTAACGAGCCGATCATGCATCACATCGACTTTGGAACCGCTTTCCCACGCCAAGATCGTCACCTTGTCCTTGGCTGCTCGCTATTCCGTAGTCCCTGCTTCGAGTTACAAATATTAGCAATGTAACCAGTATCAAATACCAAGTGCTACTACGAGCTCTAGTTAGGTACACATCAATAACATGTATATCACATATACCTTTGTTCACTTTGCCATCCTTCTTATCCGCAAAATACTTGGGGCAGTTCCGCTCAAAGGACTACGCTGCTTGCTAGAGAAGCACTCGTCAGTGCTTAGGTCCAGATCTTGGGTTTTTCTCTTGAGCAGCAACTTGCTTGCTGTTCTTCTTGAAGTTCTCTTCTTCCCTTTGCCCTTTTGCTTGAAACTAGTGGTCTTGTCGACCATCAACACTTGATGCTCCTTCTGATTTCTACCTCCGCAGCCTTTAGCATTGCTAAGAGCTCGAGAATTGTCTTGTTCATCCCTTGCATATTATAGTTCATCACAAAGCTCTTGTAGCTTGGTGGCGTGATTGGAGAATTTCGCAATGACGCTATCATCCGAAGATTAACTCCTAGTTGAATCAAGTGATTATTATACCCGACATTTTGAGTATATGCTCACCGAGTAACTATTCTCCTCCATCTTGCAGCTGAGAACTTATCGAGACTTGATATCTCTCAATCCGGCATTTGCTTGAAATATTAACTTCAACTCGAACATCTCATATGCTCCATGACGCTCAAAACGCCGTTGAAGACCCGGTTCTAAGCCGTAGCATGGCACATCGAACTATAGAGTAGTCATCAGCTTTGCTTCGCCAGACGCTCACAACATATGGTGTTGCTCTGCAAGAGCTCGGCACCCAGCGGTGCTTCCAGACGTAATTCTTCTATGCAGCAATGAGGATAATCCTCAAGTTATGGACCCATCCTGTAATTGCTACCATCATCTTTCAACTTTGCTTTCAAGGAACGCATTAAAATTCAACGAACAACAAGACGAGCCATCTATCTACAATAAACATAGACAAGCAAAATACTATCAGTACTAAGTTCATGATAAATTTTAGTTCAATTAATCATATTATTTAAGAACTCCCACTTAGATAGACATCTCTAGTCATCTAAGTGATCACGTGATCCAAATCAACTAAACCATAACCGATCATCACGTGAGATGGAGTAGTTTTCAATGGTGAACATCTCTATGTTGATCATATCTACTATATGATTCACGCTGACCTTTCGGTTCCATGTTCCGAGGCCATATCTGCATATGCTAGGCTCCAAGTTTAACTCTGAGTATTCTGATGTGCAAAACTGGCTTGCACCCGCTAGATGGATGTAGAGCTTATCACACCCGATCATCACATGGTGTCCGGGCACCATTTAACTTTGGCAACGGTGCATACCAGGAAGAACACTTCTTGATAATTTTAATGAGAGATCATCTTAAAATGCCACACCAATCAAAGCAAGATAAGATGCATAAAGGATAAACATCACATGCAATCAATATAAGTGATATGATATGGCCATCATCATCTTGTGCTTGTGATTCCATCTCCAAGCACCATCGTGATCACCGCGCCACCGGGCCGACACCTTGATCTCCATCGAGCATCGTTGTCGCTTACGCCATCTATTGCTTTACGACTATCGCCCGCTTAGTGATAAAGTAAAGCAATTACGTATGCTTGCATTTCATACAATAAAGCGACAACCATATGGCTCTCGACAGCTCGATAACTTCTTACAAAACATGATCATCTCATACAATAAAATATAGCATCATGTCTTGGCCATATCACATCACAACATGCCCGCAAAAACAAGTTAGACGCCTCTACTTTGTTGTTGCAAGTTTTACGGGCTGCTACGGGTTGAGCAAGAACCGTTTACTCACGCATCAAAAACCACAACGATAGTTTGTCAAGTTGGTGCTGTATTAACCTTCGCAAGGACCGGGCGAGCTACACTGGTTCAACTAAAGTTGGAGAAATTGACACCGCTAGTCACCGTGTGCAAAGCACGGCGTAAACCAGTCTCGCGAAGCGACGCGTAATGTCGGTCCGGCCGCTTCATCCAACAATACCGCCAACCAAAGTATGACATGCCGGTAAGCAAGATGACTTGTATCGCCCACAACTCACTTGTGTTCTACTCATGCATATAACATCAACGCATACAACCTGGCTCGAGACCATGCTGGGTAACGAGTAATTTCAAAAAATTTCCACGCACACGCAAGATCATGGTGATGGCATAGCAACGAGAGGGGAGAGTGTTGTTCACGCACTTCGCAGACCGCTGCCGGAAGCGCTATGACAACGCGTTGATGTAGTCGCACGCCTTCACGACTTGACCGATCCAAGCACCGAATGTACGGCACCTCGTGTTCAGCACACGCCCAGCTCGATGACGCCCCCGACTCCAATCCAGCAAAGGCCGGGATGAGTTCCACAAGACGACGGCATGGTGACGATGATGATGTTCTATCGCGAAGGGCTTCGCTAAACTCTACGCATTTATATGACCGAGGTGGATTATGGTGGAGGGGGCACCGACACGGCTAAGGAACGATCCGAGATCAACTTGTGTGTCTATGGGGTGCCCCTCCCACGATATAAAGGGGGAGAGGAGGAGGGGCTGGCCAAGAGGGAGGCTGCTTAGGGGGCCAAACCTACTCCAAGTAGGTTTGGCCCCCTTCCTATTAGGAGTAGGAGAGGGAAGGAAGAGAGGAGGAAGAAGGAAGGGGCCGCCCTCCCAATTCAGATTGGGCTTGGGGCGTGCCCCTTGCTCCTTCTCCTCCTAAGGTGATTTATAAAAGTGCCTCCCATGCCTAATCTAGAAGATTTCTAGAAGCAAAATTCAATCCGCATAGAAATTTTGTATAATCATCCATAAATTCAAACCATGAGTAGGGCAATTGCTAATCATTAATTTCATTCTTTCCCTAGATTGGGCAACATGCTCATGATCAATTTGTTTAAAATTCATAATATCGCTCCTAAGAGAGATGATCTTAGCGAGGGAAAATACTTAGAGATAAAAGCATCTTTGCACTTATTCCATGAATCAATACTATTCTTAGGCAAAGATGAAAACCAAACTTTAGCACGATCTAAAAAACGAAATAACTTCAATTTAACAATATCATTATCCAGATCTTTCTTCTTTTGCATCTCACACAAATCAACAAGTTGTTTAGATGGGTAGAGGCATCTTCACTAGGAAGGCCGAGAATTGATCTTTCATAACGAGATTCAACAAAGCAGCATTGATTTCACAAGACTCAATATCATTAAGAGGAGCAATCAGAGTACTAAGGAAATCATTATTATTGGTATTGAAAAGTCACACAATTTGGTATTATCTCACGCCATAGTGACAAGCAATCCAACACACAAGTAAACAAAAGGCAAGTTTAAAGAGAGAGGAGATTGGGAAAGAGAGGGCAAATAAAACGGCAAGGGTGAAGTGGGGAGAGGAAAACGAGAGGCAAATGGCAAATAATGTAATGCGAGGTAGATGAGTTTGTGATGGGTACTTGGTATGTCTTGACTTGAGCGAAGACTCTCCGCAACGGGCCGAAATCCTTCTTGCTACGCCTTGATCTTATGCTGGTTTTCCTTGAAGAGGAAAAGGTGATGCAGCAAAGTAGCGTAAGTATCAATCCAAGAGGAGGCCCTCAAAAGTCCCACGAACCTACACAAACAAACAAGAACCTCGCAACCAACGCAATAAAGGGGTTGTCAATCCTTCACGCCACTTATGTAAAGTGAGATCTGATAGAGATAATATGATAAGATAAATATTTTGGTATTTTTATGATATAGATTGGAAAAGTAAAGATGCAAATAAAAGTAGATGGTAAACTTATATGATAAAAGATAGACTCGTGGCCATAGGTTTCACTAGTGGCTTCTCTCAAGATAGCATAAGTATTACGGTGGATGAACAAATTATCACGAGCAATTGATAGAAAAGTTAATAATTATGAGATTATCTAGGCATGATCATGTATATAGGCATCATGTATGTGACAAGTAGACCGACTCCTACCTGATCTACTACCATTACTCCACACATCGGCCGCTATCCAAAGATGCATCTAGAGTATTAAGTTCATAAAGAACAGAGTAACGATTAAGAAAGATGACATGATGTAGAGGATATACTAATGCAATATGATATAAACCCCATCTATTTATCCTCGATGGCAATAATATACACGTGCCTTGCTGCCCCCGCTGTCACCGAAAGGACACCGCAAGATTGAACCCAAAGCTAAGCACTTCTCCCATTGCAAGAAAGATCAATCTAGTAGGCCAAACCAAACTGATAATTCAAGAGACTTGCAAAGATAACTTAATCACATAAAAGAATTCAGAGGAGATTCAAATATTTCTCATAGATAAACTTGATCATAAACCCACAATTCATCGGATCTAGACCAACACACCGAAAAAGAGTTACATCGAATAGATCTCCAAGAAGATCGAGGAGAACTTTGTATTGAGATTCAAAGAGAGAGAAGAAGGCATCTAGATAATAACTATGGACCAAGGTCTGTGGTAAACTACTCACAACTCATCGGAAGGGTCTTCGAGATGATGTAGAGGCCCTCCGTGGTCGACCATGAGCGCCGAATTAATGCTCCAAGATGGGATCTCATGGATACGTATGTTACGGCGTGGAAATAGTTTTTGTGGTGCTAGATGTTTTCGGGTACATGGGTATATATAGGAGGATGAAGTAGGTCGGTGGACGCCGAGGCCCACGGTGGGGGCGCCACCTCTGGGGCGCCAGGCACCTCGTGGTCGCCTCCTCTGCTTGACGCCCACCCAAGTCCCTCGATCACGTTTCCAAAAGGATCGCTTCGAAGGTTTCATTCGCTTGGACTCCATTTGATATTCTTTTTTCAAACGCTGAAATAGGCAAAAAACAGCATTCTGGGCCTCCGTTAGTAGGTTAGTCCCAAAAATGATATAAATGTAAAGTAAAGCCCATAAACATCCAAAACGGGTAATATAATAGCATGGAACAATCAAAATTATAGATACGCTGGAGACGATCAAGCATCCCCAAGCTTAATTCCTCGCCATCCTCGAGTAGGTAAATGATAAAACAGAATTATAGATACGCTGGAGACGACAAGATACTTCAAAATGGAGGCCGCTTTTGGCCTCTTGCTCCTCCTTGTCCTCCCCTCACGCACTTAGTATGGTGCCGAGCCAGATCCTTGTTAGCACCGGATCGGCCGAGTCTTCGTGAAGAGGGGCCGAACACCTAATTCGCCTCCGCTTTCTTTATCCAGCCCTAGGAGGAGATGGTTTTCTTAGTATCTTATTATGGGATATTTTATTGCCGTGTTCGGGAGTCAAGTGCTTACCGAGGTATCTCGATGCTGGCAATCGGCGCCGATGTCTCGGTGGTATGCGCCACTGTTTCGTGTCCCAAGAATAACTTCCATATCCTTTGTGTGTCGTGCCAAAGAAGTGCTGAACAGTCCGTGGTCCTTCTCGATTGAACTCCCACATGCGGAGGGGCCGCCGCCGTATGGCAGGACCCGCGAACTAGCATTACCTAGATTACATTGATAAGGCCTGTCCTTTTCGAGGAGACTTCGATGCGCTTTGTAGCAATCTGACTTTGTCAATTGAACCCGCCCAGCCCCTTGTTAATCCATGATGCAAGCCGAGTGGACGCGCCGATCGAACGCAGGTGTCGGTAGACAGGTAGGGTACACTCCCAACTTGCATCGGCAGGCAGCTTCCTCAGGGTTTATCGCACGGCCGTGACCTTCCCGCCCATATCAAACCATTCAAAGACAAAGTATACGAGACGGAAGGAGACCCCGCAAGCCGAGCTTGGGAAGGCCGCTCCTGTGCTCAAGGTCAAGACAGAAGATCGAGACCACCGCAAGCTTGCTTGCCGAGGGCCGCTCCAGGCTCAAGGTTATCTCACTCACGAAGGCCCCGCGAGAGGAGCTCGCCAGAAGACTAGAAGATTACATCATAGAAGACACGCCGGGCGCTGCACGCCTGCATGAGGGCCCGTGAGCGATGTTACGAGCCCGCAAGCTTCCTGGCCCGCAAGATCAAGACCCCGCAAGGCGCTTGCCGGGAGAGTTGCGCTGTGTGCCCGCGCCCAGCTCATCGCCCACCCGCCACCCCGGGCCTTCCAGGACGCAGGGCGATGGTCAGGCAGCCCGGGGACACGGTGGCACTTCACGGTGGTGGATCCATCGCTGCAGGGCGGAGACGCAAGGGCGGAGCTTTGGTCGACGGCGACGGGCATTAAATGCTTGTCCCCATCACAAAGTAGGTAGCAACCACTGCTCACGCGACCGTAGCCACCGTTCCTCGCACTATTCCAACTACCACCTTTTACATTTTTACCTTTTCTCCATACGCTGACACTGGCTGGTGACCCCTTGCACTATAAAAGGAGGCCCATGCACAACGCGGGGGGTTCGAACCTTTAACTCTCGCGGGGTCGGGTGTAGCATTATAGCTCTTCAAGCTCCCCGAGCTCAATACAACCAAGGCAGGAGTAGGGTTTACGTCCATCGCGCTCAACTCGGTAAAACCGCCCGCTCGCCATTTATCTGCTCTTCAGGTTCTCCGCCTGCACCGCATGCATAAGGGCTCCGCCCATAGGTGTTCGCGCGACAGTTTCTCGACATCTTTGGCGCGCCAGTAGGGCGCCGAGGTTGCGGACTGATCCGCGCTCACGCTGGCGCGTTCTTCATCAACCTCTCCGCTTATCAACAACTTCATCAACACTGCGCCATGGCCCCAAGAGGAAGGCTTTGAGGGTTGCACTGCTCGCTCATCCCCACCACCGGAGCTAACGGTGGGCGGAGGAGATGCCTGCTTAAGGTGGCCAAGCGAGGACACTCGTGGCACCACCAGATCCAAGGATGTAGGCAGATGCCGCGCCGGCTCTGGGTGTGGACTCCGCGCCCATCTCAAAGACACGACAACCCAAAGAGCGCTGCACCACGGAGGTATCCGCTGTTGGGGGCAAGGACCGCCTGGTGCCCACTCCGCAACCGCACTCTCGGAGCGCGGTGCCGCTGCCGAGACGCGCTTATCGAGCCTACCAGTCCACTCAAGCAACCGCGATTCCTGGAGGCTAAGGCTGCTGCCGAGGACGCGCCATCGAGCCAGCTCGTGCCCACTGCAACCGCACTTCGAGCGCTGCGCTGCCGCCGGACGCGCCATCGAGCCAGCACTTGGTGCCCACTCGCAACCGCACTTCCTCGAGCGCGGCGCTGCCGAGGACGCCTTATCGAGCCCCGCCGACTGGTCCATCGCCAAGAGGGCAAAGAAAATTGCCAAGCTTCAAACTCGGATTGTTGGAAATAAAAGCTGTTGTTCAAGCTTTTATGCGCAGAACCTTAGTTTCATGCTTTTTATGTTATGTTCTTCATGCTTTCGCCCTTTGTACGCAAAGCTCGTGCGCGAGGAAATTCCACTGGGCAGCCGCACCTTATCTTGCTTCCGAGCACGCCAACGGTTTATGAGCTGCACAAGTCTCGCCCTTGTTTCGCTGAGCACGCCAGCGTTAAGCGCCGCGACTAGCCGCTGCAAGGTTGCTTGTCGGAAGCAACACCGCCAATGGCCGATGTCCCGAAGAAGCGTGTTCAGGCCGCAAGAAGCCCCCAGAAGCGAGGGTAAAAGCACAGGATGTAAAGTAGAGGGTAACGCAGCAAGCTCCGCCAGAAGATGCCTTCAGATGAGAAACTTGTGCCGAGGAGCTAAGTAGAGGCCCAGTTGCGCTCTTGGTTTGTTTCTCGAGTCCGCCAACAAACACACAAGTGCGCCGCGAATCGGGCGCAGCAAGGTTGTTTGTCGGAGCAACACCGCCAGCTGGTTGTTGATGTCCCGCAGACTCAAGAAGCGCAGTTCGCGCCGCAAGCTCCTCGAGAGCGAGAGTATAAACATACGATGGGCAAGGCACGCATCGTATTGCTAAGTCGCACGTAAAAGATTCATATACATATACATGTAAATAATGGAACTATTGCACACTTATTTCGCTGTTTTCATGGCTGAAATTACAGCAACAAGGAGAAACCAGAAGAGCGCATCGCACCGCCCCCAAACCGTGTTGCTGGGGCTGCGAAGTACCAAGGTTCCTTCGCGCTGGCCAGAGTCGCCGGGGCCGCGGCGACAGCGGCAAGAACAAAGGAAAGGGCGCAGCTCCAGGTCCTTAAGCCGAGTTGCTTGAGTCGCGAATCGATAAGTTTTCATCCTCGTCATGCATCCTCTCATGGACCGAAAGCAGCTGCGCCTTGAACGAAGCGTGTCGTAAAACTCTGTACGCTGAGGAGCCATGTCAGGCCCGCCATGCGCCTTTATTCGCCGAGCACGCCAACGATGGCGGAGAGGCGATAAGTGTCGCGCTTTGTTTTGTTTTTCGAGCATGCTCAACGATAAGGAGCTGCGATAAGTGTCGCCTGGTTTGTTTCCGAGTCCGCCAACAAACACAAGTAAGGTAATCTGGCAAGGTTGCTTGCCGGAAGCAACACCGCCAAGGGTCATTGATGTCCCTGATTCAAGAAGCGTGTTCAAGGCCAAGCTCCCCCCGAGAGCGAGGGTGGGAACATACAAGGCACGGTCAAGTAAAAGACTCGGTCCGGCAAGCTTTCCATCTTTTCATTAAAAACATCCTAGCTTAGTACAAGTCCATGGAGGATGAAAACATGATAGAGAGGATTACATATTTTAAATGCAACTAAGGCCCAAGGGCTTACAAATTAAAAAGATAAGATGCTGCGGATCCCTCTCCGCCTGCTCAGAGTTCGAGGTGTCAGGAGTCCCCGCAAGAGAAGCTTGCGGGAGGGCTAGGGCGCTAGGAGAGCTACGGCGCAGATCACCAAGAGAACTTCTGGGCCGCCAGAGCTTGGCGAGACGGAGGCGCCGGAGGCAGAGCTTGAAGACGGTGGTGGGACGCCGACGCTGCCGAGGGCTCGCCAGATTCGATGACGGCCTTGCCGCCACCCCTCTTTTTTCAAAGAGTCTCCTACGCCACCGCCCAAGGAGACGGCCCCGGGAGTTTGTGGCGGCCGGGCGACCCGTATGGGGTCACGGTATGCCATGAGGCAGCTGCCCGACGCTAGTTGACTTAAGATCTTTCGCCGCCGCTAGTCGCCTTCGCCTACTCGCCGAGGAGGACTTCACATCGGAGGAGCTGTCCACAGATCTCGCCCGGTCCCGGAATCGAAGACCTTGACGGCAGAAGGTCGCCTCCATTAACTTGAAATGGAGGGTAAACCCCGCCGCCAAGCCGTGGATCCGGCGAACGCCTTCCACCTCGTCGAAGAACATCACGCCGTTGGGGACACCACTCGAAAGTGCCGCTGATCCCACAGCCCTCGCGCGCAACTCCATCACTCGGCGATCTGCCCCATCGCCATGGCGAACGGGCCGGCACCGGAGGCGGCGACGAGGGCCAAGAAAGCTTGATGAAGAACTCAGGATCGCCCCTCAAGATGGACCGCCGAGGAAAGGAGCCGAGGAGACGGGGAGGCACATCGCCACACCGCTTTCTTCGCTGCTCGGCCACGCTGCCCGCCCGCGCCCGCCTGCCCCTCTCCTCAGGCCGCTCGCAGCCACGGGTGCGGGATAGGAGAGGTACGCTGTCGAGGCGACCTCGCCTGCCACCATTGAAGAACTAGGATTTCTCCTTCCATGGCGTAAAGAAGAACTAAGCTCAAGACGAAGGGAGAAGAGAAGTGTGAAGACTATTGTGCTCCTTCCGCCCTTTTAAAGGGGCTGGGGACTCAACCGCCTGCCCGCCAATCGGGAAGCGAGGAGGGCGAGGAGCGGGCCACCGCCATCTCCGCCATGACGGCTCGTCTTCCCACTACGCCCACGACCCCCATGCATGAGGGCTGTATTAAAAAGGGCCGAGCGACGGGTGAAGTGACCTCGCCTGCACCACGATCACGGGGTGGATGCCCTAAAGACCGTGACGCGCCGCTTCGCACGCCCACGACGCCAGAATCGGGCGCAAGTGTTGCATCGGGGCGCGGGATGCGAAGTGATTCGCACGCCAGGGGCCGGTGCCCATGACCGTTTTGGGCCTGGCCCAACAGCCGCCGGCACCGTGGTGTGGCCCAGTCTCGGCCTCCGGTGCAGGTAGGGGTACCTCAAGACCCCAACTTGGCACGGCAGGTGCAGCTTCCCGCGCAGGTTTACCACGTGCTCGCCCGAGACCTTCCTGCTCCATATCAAACCATTCAAAGACAAAGTATACGAGACTCCGAGAGACTGCAAGGAGCTTGCTGGAAGGCCGCTCTGTGCTCAAGGTCAAGACAGAAGATTGAGACCAAGTGCTAAGCTTGCCGGGAGGGCCGCTCTGTGCTCAAGGTTATCTCACTACATGAAGGGGCCCCGGGCGAGAGGAGCTCGCCAGAAGACTAGAAGATTACATCATAGAAGACACGCCGGCTGCAGCACGCTGCGAGGGCCCGTGATGACAGTTACAGCCGCAAGCTCCCGGCCCGCAAGATCAAGACTCGCAAGGCGCTTTGCGGGAGAGTTGCGCTGTGCCCGCCCAGCTCATCGCCCACGCGCCACCCTAGGGCCTTTCCAGGACGCGGGCGGATGGCTGTGCAGCCTGGGGACACGGTGGCACTTCACGGTGGTGGATCCATCGCCGTGGCGCATTGGAGACGCAGCGGGAGTTGGGGTCGACGGCGACGGCATTAAATGCTCTTGTCTCCCCATCACAAAGTAGGTAGCAAACACTGCTCACGCATCAGCTTCACTGTTCTCAAGACTATTCCAACTACCACCTTTTTTACATTTTACCTTTTTCCTACGTTGACTGGCTTGCGACCCTTGCACTATAAAAAGGAGGCCCATGCACAACGTGGGGGTTCGAACCTTGCGACTCGCCGGTGTAGCTGCTACTATAGCTCTTCAAGCCCCGAGCTCAATACAACCAAGGCAGAGTAGGGTTTACTGGCCCATCGCGTCTCGAACTCCGGGTAAAACCGCCCACAGGTTGCCACGATTCATTTCCAGGCTCCCTCCGCCTGCATCAAGACAGACAAGGGGCTCCAGCCCCATAGGTGTTCAAGGGCGACAGCTTCCCGACAGCATGTGTATACCCACATGGTACCAAGTTCGATGTAAAACCACTCGCGCCATAGGTTGAAGTTTCCTGAAAGAACCTTATTAAGGAGTATTGGTGAGCTTGCCACCGAGGCCGCCACACCCGCTTGCTTCCCTCGATTACCTTCGGCCTCACATTAAAGGTCCTGGAGCTATGTCAAGTGTGGGGGACACGGAGAAAGGCCTGCATGTGACAATGAATGCCGAGATGTGAAGAAGAGTCTGGGCTAGATCATGAAAATCTAGCCCGTATAGAACATAAGTCCGCGAACTAAGGGATGGAGAGCGAACCCTAGCCTCGGAGGAGGTGGAGATGAATACGACCCGCTCGCCGGATCGGGAGTAGAATGACCTGCCCTCGAGCAGAAGCCTATGGGATTTCATGTCAGGTATCTTGCCACTCGAAGCCATGACATCCTCCTTCAGGATCAAGGAGGCTACCCACCTGCCTTGAAGGCTGGGTCCGACATGGCTGCAAGGCTCGAGCATTAAATTGAACCTTGGTCCCGAACTCGAGGTTCGAGAGGTTGAGAAAAGGGTTGGCGAAGGAGAAACATGGGTCTCAGGCCCTTTATAAAGGCGATGAATATCAAAACGCCTCCTAGGTCTTTAAACCTGCCTATTCCTAGGAATCATGCCAACAGAACGGTTGGTTACCCACCATATTGATGAGAATCTCAGGATAAGGGGACACGATCTCTTCAACAAGACGTGCAATAAAACTGCAGGTCTCAAACATGGAGTGATAGGCTAAAAACGGTTCAAATAATACCGGGTGGTGACATGATGTCATGCCACAAAAGTTATCAGCAGATTGGTCTTGGACTTGACTTGACTTTAGGTGAAGAGGACCTTCAATCCTTTCATGCACGCCATTGTTCATGCATTGGCCAATTTGGTGTGTGTATAGCTAGCAGCCTTAAATGTGTGAACCAACCCGTGGTTGAACGATTAGAAGGATGGTATCCCAGCCCACTGTGCAAGGGCGGCCACATTGAGAAGAGAGGTGGCCAATTGATCACACAGGTTTTTTGGCAAATCTTTCAGATATAATTAGAAAGCATGGAATATTTTTTATATAATTGATGAAGACACATGTATTTGACATCACAAATATGAAACAACATCACGCATATCTAATCTTGGCACCACCACCGCCATCAGGTTCAAGTCTTGATGCTCGCATTCACATCGGATTTATTTCAGGTTTCCGCCATACGCCGTATCAGGTAAATCTCAAGATGATATGTCGGCTCACCGGAGGTGCTCCCCGTCACCGGACGCCCCGGATCCATGCATGTGGCAAAATCGCCCCATGGGTTGCAGCTCCTCGCGGTGATGGTCGCGTTCGCAACACTAGCCGTCATAACTCGACGCCACCATGTTTAGCATGTAGTTCTCCATGGCCGCCTCGCTAGAAAGCTTTATTGCACGAATAAACGGAGACAACAATTGCAGCAAAAAGTCAGCCATCGTTGTCGCTGGTTTAGCTCATTGCAGGTAGTAGCATTGCGCCTAGAAAAGAATGGATGTACCAAAAGTCATTGCGGATGTAGCAAAACCTATGACACTTGCAGAAAAAAATTCTACATCGTCGCGGATGGGTCACAACCGTCGTGATGGATGTAGCAAAACGTGATGCCGTTGTAGCAAAGCGAACTAATCAGATAGCAAAACCACGACGCCGGCTATGTGTTGTAGCAAAACGTGATGCCGGTCGTAGCAAAATGCTATGCCGGTTGTAGCAAGATATTATGTCGGTTGAAGAATGTAGCAAAAAATTACGACGTTAGTTTTTTGATAGGACCAGCTCCACCCCATCCTCGCCGCTCAGCATGTGCCCGTGATTGTGGTTGCAGCTGCTGTTGCGGGTTTGGTAGGTGGTTCTCGAGCTACGGGCGGCGACTAAACCATAGTTGGCGGCCATGGCTGAGATCCCGGAGGACGATCTAGCCGTAGTTGATTGCGACAGCCATGGCATGGGGAGCTAGCCGATACTAATTGAGGAGGAGGATCTGGGAGGGCTCACGCCATGAAGGAGAGAGGCGGATTAGGCCTGCCGCACGCGAGCATTCGCCGCTTGGAGAGAGCTCAGAGGCTTGGTAGCATGTGAAGGCTGTGGAGGAGCAGAGCCATGAGCTGAGGTGAAAGAAAAGAAGGAAAAGTCACGCAGAATCACCATATACCCATGTCTCTCAAGAGGGTGGTTGTTTATGTCGCGTGAGCCAGCGTGGGCAAGTTCTACGCGCACTGCCCAAATGTTTAGGCGCCTGTAATGGGAGTATCATAGGTAGTATCATACATGCTAAGTAAGCAATTTTGATGAGGTGTCATAAAATTAAATGAGGAAAGAGATGATTGAGTATCATATCATGATACCGTATCATATTAAATGATGTGCTACTTTGTGTCATGCATGGCAATAAATGTAGTCCTCCATGATACCAACATATGATACTATGCATTACGGATGTAGTATCATACACCAAGATCATATGCATGATACTAGTATATGATACTTTATTACAACCAGCCTTACCAAAAAAGGCAGAAATCGATATAGCGCCTTCGTTTTCGCTTCCTCGAGTCCTCATGAGATGTAAATTACACCGGCGATTACTGGGCGGCGCTTGAATGCAGAGCGGCGCCATCACGTAAACGGCGCCCGTCAGATAAAACCTCATGAGATCACTCCCACACGTGTATAGCAACCCATGCCCACGGGCTACATTTCACTAGCTGCCGCTGTCACCACCACTGCAATGACCTTCCCTTCGTCTGGTGGGCAACATCGCCCGGCGAGTCTTCGCCGTGGCGTGGCCCATCATCGCGCAGCCATATCCGGTCGCATGTCGCCAAGATAGACCGCTACTCCCGCACTGGGGCTTGGCAACGGCGAAAGTACATCAGAAGTCTTTCACCATCGGAAGCCATCGATGGTGTATGCACTTCTATCCAGAAGGCTATCAGACTGAAAACGCAGATTCGATATGCATTTTGATGTGCAATGCAGATCGAGCTGATGCTAGTCAGGTCAAAGCAGAGTTTAAGATGAGTTTGCTTGACCAGGACAAGCAACCAGTGGCTTTATACAGCAGATGCAGCAACCAGATACGCACATTCTCCGCCAAAAACCAACATGGGCATTTTCGCTCATCAAGAGAAAGGGGAGGAATCACCTTACCTTAAGGATGATGTTTTCAGCATCAGGTTCGATGTCTCCGTGTCAAAGGAGATCTTCACCGAGCCAATCCCACCGCACATGGACATAGTCGTGCCACCGTCCAACATGCACCAGCATCTCGGCCAGTTGCTTTTGGGCGGCAAGGCGGCCGATGTTACTTTCGAGGTTGGTATGGAGACATTCGCCGCCCACAGGTGCATACTCGCAGCTCGGTCATCGGTTTTCAAGGCGGAGCTCCTTGTCCCCATGAAGGAGACCGCACCGAAAAGTGCAGATCGACGACATGGAAGCCAACGTGTTCAAGGCTCTGCTCCATTTCATCTACACAGGCTCATTGCCTGCGATGGACGAGGGCGGCGGGGCGGAGATTGCTCTCAAGATTTACCGTGGCGGCCGACGTATAATATGGAGAGGCTGAAGTTGATCCGCGAGGGGAAGCTCAGGATCACATCTGCAAAGCACGTGGCTGACCATTACCAGACTGGCCGAGCAGCACGGTTGCAGTGCTCAAGAAGGCATGCTTCAAGTTCTTGATGTCTCCGGTAACTCAAGGTGGTCATGGAATCTGATGGATATGAGCATCCGAGAGCAAATACCGTCGCCTTTCGGGATTTAACCGGTCGCAAAGCTTGCTCCATGATCTCTTTGAGTCTAAACTCACTAGACCGGATATTTGTCATGCTATTTATATTTTCGTATGATGATACCCTATCCTACTACCGTAGTCTGTGAAGGACTTTATTATATTAAGGTTGTCGACCTTGCTACATCTGCTTGATTCAAACAGCTTTTCTAGACAGAACCAAACTTTATAAAAATTGAACTATAAACAGAAATTTGAAAACTGAGAGAAACTTCTGTTTATTCTCTCAAGAAATTATTGCAGCTCTCAAAATTACAGAATCATTTAGAAATTCTAAGGAATGTCCTCAAATTTAATAAGTTAGCAGATATTTAGAGGGTGTTGGATACGCTTTTAGTTCCATGACTAAAAGTAGTGGGACTAAAACTTGCTAATCTCACCCATGCTTGGATCCAAATACTAAAGAGACTAAAATCAAGGTATTGAGCATTTATTATCCTCCAAACCCTCCAATCCAGAACTCGCATGTGTTAAAGGAGAGGAATTAAATGAGAGAGAGAGCTACATATTTTAGTAGGTTTCCTATGACTAAAAAGTTTTAGCCTCAAGACTAGTCCTAGCCTCTTTAGTCGTGTTTGGAACTTTAGTTTTAAAAGAGACTATTTCTAGTCGACTAAAAATAGTCCTTGGATCCAAGCACCTTCATGCCTATTTTAATCTTAATTTCAGACTAACGGTAGTAATAACATGGTGCGATGGTGTTAAATTCAAATGTGAAGTTATAAGTCATTATTACATAGTAGTCGTGGTCAAAAGTGTGTGCCAAAAATTATTTAAAACATCTTACATACCCCAAGTGGGGCTGGTCGAGTCGACCGCTGGTTCGGCACCAAGGTAATGGCGGGCATTCGCAGGTCCGCTCGCCGTGGCGTTTCGCTCTTCGCCGATCGCGGGGCGACTTAGGTTAGGTTTCTTGGCCCGATCTAGTGATCCAATCATGTTTCTCCGGCCGTGTTTCCGGTCTTGCGATCGCCGCCACTTCCGAGTTCGTCCCATCCACTATAAGCCTTCTCGTGTTACTAGGCACGCAGTCAAAACACCCACCTAGGTGGCGGCGTGGAGGCGGAGGAGATGGAGGGTCGGGATGATGAAGGGTTTGAAGTCATCGGAGGAGGAGAAGAAGGGGTCAAGATCAAGATCTCGCAAAGGAGAAGGGAAGAGTTTGGGGATGCATGTGGGGAAGATTTTGTCGGAATGGCTCAAGACCCGGCGACCTGCCTCCGCTGGGCCGTGTGTGGTGCCCTATCAAGGGTATCGATAAAGAAGCGGAGACAACAAAATTGTTCACGCTCTTCCGTGATTCCGGGAAAAGGAAAGCATTAAATGATGGTCCCCGGATGTTTGACAAGGATCTCGTGGTTGTGGAGGACTTTGTTCCCGTGAGAAGGATTGAGGACTACGTGTTTAACAAAGGTCCCGATCTGGTGTGAGTATTCAACCTGCTTCTCGATGATGATAGCGGAGGCGGCTGAGGAGATTGGTGATATCATTGACAAGACATGGATGCCGATACCAATGCAGTATGGTTCGCCATAGGGAAATTCCTAAGGGTGAAAGTGAGAATGAGGATAGACAAGTCACGATGAGGGGATTCACTTTGGAGGATGAGGAGCGGTGGAGGTGGCACCTCAGAGGAGGAGAGGGAAGATGAGGAAGGAGAGGTTGGTGCCGCTTTTGAATACAAGTTCCTCCCTGACTTCTGCTATATGTGGTATAATTGACACTGTGGAGAAGGATTGTGTCACTAAGCTAAAGAAAGGAGAGAAGGCCAGCCCGAGCGGTGGCTTAAAATGTATGGGCTGTACAGAGGAATAATCAGGACAAGGAGGTTGGGGAATGGTGGGAGGCGGGAAGGGAAGCAAGACCTTGGGGGTTCGTAGGTCAAATGGGAGAAGTGGTAGGAAGTGATAGTTTGTCTTGGCGAAGGAGGATCCTCGGACAGGCTGGAGCTGGCCGGAAGGTTGAATCAGGGGAGGAAGTTAATAGCCTCTAAGACGGCTCGAGGCCGAAAATACTGGATCGCAGCGAGGCTGAACTTGGAGGAGAGGGAGGAGCAACCGAGAAGCAGGAAGGAGGTGTGCTTGTGTGAAGGAAAAAGAGGTGCGATTGCTTGGCCGATGAGGAAAGGATGGTCGACCCCGCCTCAGAAAAGGGAAGTTAAAGGAGCAAAGGAGGCAAGTGGGTACAAGCAGATATGTTGAACGAGTAATTTCAAAAATTTTACGCACACGCAAGATCATGGTGATGGCATAGCAACGAGCGGAGAGTGTTGTCTACGCACTGCAGACCGCCGCTTAAAGCGCTATGACAACGCTGATGATGTAGCACGCTTCACGACTTGACCGATCCAAGCACCGAATGTACAGCACCTCCGTGTTCAGCACACGCCCAGCTCGATGACGCCCCCGGACTCCAATCCAGCAAGCATCGGGATGAGTTCCACAAGACGACGGCGTGGTGACGATGATGATGTTCTACCGGCGCAGGCTTCGCCAACCATGACGATATGACCGAGGTGGATTATGGTGGAGGGCACTGACACCGCCTAAGGAATGATCCGTGAGATCAACTTTGTGTATGGTGCCCTCCCTCAGATATAAGGGGGGGAGAGGAGGGGGCCAGCCAAGAGGGGCTTTTAGGGGCAACCTACCTAAGTAGGTTTGGCCCCCTTCCTATTAGGAGTAGGAGAGGGAGGAAGGAAGAGGCCGGCCTCCCAATTTGATTGGGCTTGAGGGCGCCTCCTTGCTCCTTCTCCTCCTTTCCACTAAGGCCAAATAAGGCCCATATACTTGCCGGGTTCCGTAACCTCCCGGATCTCTATAGTCCAATCTCATCCGAACCTTCCGTGTCCAAATATATCCGCCCAATATATCAATCTTTATTCTAACCATTTCGAGACTCGTCATGTCCGTGATCACATCCGGGACCAACAACCTTCGTACATCAAAACTTATAAACTCATAATAAACTGCATCGTAACGTTATGCAAGGACTTACGGTTCGAGAACTATGTAGACATGACCTAGAACTATTCTCGTCAATAACCAATAGTGGAACCTAGATGTTCATATTGGTTCCTACATATTCTACTTAAGATCTTTCTCGGTCAAACCGCATAACAACATACGCGTTCCTTTGTCATCGGTATGTTATTTGCCTGAGATTCGATCGTCGGTATCCAATACCTAGTTCAATCTCTATCGCAAGTCTCTCCGTAATACATCATTCCATAACTAACTCATTAGTTACAATACTTGCAAGGCTTAGGTGATGAGTATTACCGAGAAGGCCTGTAGATACCTTCCGACAATCGGGGTGACAAACCTAATACCTTTATAATCACCCGCTTACATTGTGACGCTTTGGTAGCACACAAAGTGTTCCTCCGTAAACGGAGTTGCATAATCTCATAGTTGTAGGAACTTTGTATAAGTCATGAAGAAAGCAATAGCAACATACTAAATGATCAAGTGCTAAGTTAACGGAATGGGTCAAGTCAATTAGTAGCTTCTCCTAAGGTGATTTCCATAAAAGTGCCTCCCATGTCAATCTAGAAGATTTCTAGAAGCAAAATTCAATCCGGCATAGAAATTTTGTATAATCATCCATAAATTCAAACCATGAGTAGGGCAATTGCGAATCATTAATTTCATTCTTTCCCTAGATTGGGCAACATGCTCATGATCAATTTGTTTAAAATTCATAATATCGTTCCTAAGAGAGATGATCTTAGCGAGGGGAAAATACTTAGAGATAAAAGCATCTTTGCACTTATTCCATGAATCAATACTATTCTTAGGCAAAGATGAAAACCAAACTTTAGCACGATCTCTAAGTAAAAACGGAAATAACTTCAATTTAACAATATCATTATCCGTATCTTTCTTCTTTTGCATCTCACACAAATCAACAAGTTGTTTAGATGGGTAGAGGCATCTTCACTAGGAAGGCCGGAGAATTGATCTTTCATAACGAGATTCAACAAAGCAGCATTGATTTCACAAGACTCAATATCATTAAGAGGAGCAATCAAAGTACTAAGGAAATCATTATTATTGGTATTGGAAAAGTCACACAATTTGGTATTATCCTGCGCCATAGTGACAAGCAATCCAACACACAAGTAAAAAAAAGGCAAGCGAAAGAGAGAGGAGATTGGGAAAGAGAGGGCAAATAAAACGGCAAGGGTGAAGTGGGGGAGAGGAAAACGAGAGGCAAATGGCAAATAATGTAATGCGAGGTAGATGAGTTTGTGATGGGTACTTGGTATGTCTTGACTTGAGCGAAGACCTCCCGCAACGGCCGTAAATCCTTCTTGCTACGCCTTGATCTTATGCTGGTTTTCCTTGAAGAGGAAAGGGTGATGCAGCAAAGTAGCGTGAAGTATCAATCCAAAGAGGAGGCTCCTCAAAAGTCCCACGAACCTACACAAACAACAAGAACCTCGCAACCAACGCAATAAAGGGGTTGTCAATCCTTCACGGCCACTTCATGTAAAGTGAGATCTGATAGAGATAATATGATAAGATAAATATTTTTGGTATTTTTATGATATAGATTGGAAAAGTAAAGATGCAAATAAAAGTAGATGGTAAACTTATATGATAAAAGATAGACTCGGTGGCCATAGGTTTCACTAGTGGCTTCTCTCAAGATAGCATAAGTATTACGGTGGATGAACAAATTATCACGAGCAATTGATAGAAAAGCTTAATAATTATGAGATTATCTAGGCATGATCATGTATATAGGCATCATGTATGTGACAAGTAGACCGACTCCTACCTGCATCTACTACCATTACTCCACACATCGGCCGCTATCCAGCATGCATCTAGAGTATTAAGTTCATAAAGAACAGAGTAACGCATTAAGAAAGATGACATGATGTAGAGGGATATACTAATGCAATATGATATAAACCCCATCTATTTATCCTCGATGGCAACAATATAATACGTGCCTTGCTGCCCCTGCTGTCACTGGGAAAGGACACCGCAAGATTGAACCCAAAGCTAAGCACTTCTCCCATTGCAAGAAAGATCAATCTAGTAGGCCAAACCAAACTGATAATTCGAAGAGACTTGC
Organism: Aegilops speltoides; assembly: GCA_021437245.1. NCBI lineage: Eukaryota > Viridiplantae > Streptophyta > Magnoliopsida > Poales > Poaceae > Aegilops > Aegilops speltoides. The sequence goes on along the minus strand of JAHHZJ010003901.1, from coordinate 55,032 downwards.
AAAGATAACTTAATCACACATAAAAGAATTCAGAGGAGATTCAAATATTTCTCATAGATAAACTTGATCATAAACCCACAATTCATCGGATCTAGACCAACACACCGCAAAAAGAGTTACATCGAATAGATCTCCAAGAAGATCGAGGAGAACTTTGTATTGAGATTCAAAGAGAGAGAAGAAGGCATCTAGATAATAACTATGGACCCGAAGGTCTGTGGTAAACTACTCACAACTCATCGGAAGGGTCTTCGAGATGATGTAGAGGCCCTCCGTGGTCGATTCCCCCTGAGCGCCGACGAAGGCTCCAAGATGGGATCTCGCGGATACAGAAGGTTACGGCGGTGGAAATAGTTTTTGTGGTGCTGCTAGATGTTTTCGGGTACATGGGTATATATAGGAGGATGAAGTAGGTCGGTGGACGCCGAGGCCCACGAGGTGGGGGCGCCCACCTCCAGGGGCGCGGCTGCACCCTCGTGGTCGCCTCCTGCTTGACGCCCACCCAAGTCCCTCGATCACGTTTTTTCCAAAAGGATCGCCTCAAGGTTTCATTCCGCTTGACTCCATTTGATATTCCTTTTCTTCAAACGCTGAAATAGGCAAAAAACAGCAATTGGCCGGGCCTCCTGTTAGTAGGTTAGTCCCAAAATGATATAAATGTAAAGTAAAGCCCATAAACATCCAAAACGGGTAATATAATAGCATGGAACAATCAAAATTATAGATACGCTGGAGACGATCAAGCATCCCCAAGCTTAATTCCTGCTCATCCTCGAGTAGGTAAATGATAAAACAGAATTATAGATACGCTGGAGACGACAAGATACCTTCAAAATGGAGGCCGCTTTTGGCCTCTTGCTCTCCTCCTTGTCCTCCCCCGCCGCACTTAGTATGGTGCCGAGCCAAAGATCCTTGTTAGCACCGGATCGGCCGAGTCTTCGTGAAGAGGGCCAACACCTAATTCGCCTCCGCCTTCTTTATCCAGCCCTAGGAGGAGATGGTTTTCTTAGTATCTTATTATGGGATATTTTATTGCCGTGTTCGGGAGTCAAGTGCTTACCGAGGTATCTCGATGTCGGCAATCGAGGCCGATGTCCTCGGTGGTATGCGGCCACTGCTGTGTCCCAAGAATAACTTCCATATCCTTTGTGTGTCGTACAAAGAAGTGCTGAACAGTCCGTGGTCCTTCTCGATTGAACTCCCACATGCGGAGGGGCCGTCACCGGTATGGCAGACCCGCTAACTAGCATTACCTAGATTACATTGATAAGGCCGCTGTCCTTTTCGAGGAGACTTCGGATGCGGCTTTGTAGCAACCGCACTTTGTCAATTGAACCCCACTCCAGCCCCTTGTTAATCCATGATGCAAGCCGTAGTGGACGGCCAGATCGGAACGCAGGTGTCGGTGTACTAAGGTAGGGGTACCTCAGTACCCCAACTTGTGCACGGGCAGGTGCAGCTTCCCGCGGCAGGGTTTACCACGTGCTCGCCGCGACCTTCCCGCCCATATCAAACCATTCAAAGACAAAGTATACGAGACGGAAGATCGAGACCCGCAAGCGGAGCTTGCCGGAAGGCCGCTCTGTGCTCAAGGTCAAGACAGAAGATCGAGACCCGGCAAGCTTAAGCTTGCCGGGAGGGCCGCCTGTGCTCAAGGTTATCTCACTCACGAAGGCCCCGGCGAGAGGAGCTCGCCAGAAGACTAGAAGATTACATCATAGAAGACACGCCGCGCTGCACGCCACCCCGGCGAGGGCCCGTGAGCTATTAAGTTATAGAGCCCGCAAGCTCCCGGCCCGCAAGATCAAGACCCCGCAAGGCGCTTGCCGAGAGTTGCGCTGGCCCTCAAGGCCCACCATCGCCCACCCACCACCCCGGGCCTTTCCAGGACGCTGGTGGGCGATGGTCAGGCAGCCCGGGGACACGGTGGCACTTCACGGTGGTGGATCCATCGCCGCGGGCGACGGAGACGCAAGGGCGGAGCTTTGGGGTCGACGGCGACGGGCATTAAATGCTCTTGTCCCCATCACAAAGTAGGTAGCAACCAATCGCTCACGACCGTAGCTTCACTGTTCTCCCGCACTATTCCAACTACCACCTCTTTTACATTTTTACCCTTTCTCCTACGCTGACACTGCCGGTGACCCTTGCACTATAAAAGGAGGCCCATGCACAACGGGGGGTTCGAACCTTGCAACTCGCGTCGGTGTAGCTGCTACTATAGCTCTTCAAGCTCCCGAGCTCAATACAACCAAGGCAGGAGTAGGGTTTTACGCGCCCATCGCGTTCAACTCGGGTAAAACCGCGACGCTGCTCGCCACGATCTGCTCTCTCCGTGCTCCTCCGCCTCGCATCAAGATGCATAAGGGCTCCGCCCCATAGGTGTTCGCGGCGACAGCTTCGACATCTTTGGCGCGCCAGTAGGGGCGCCGAGGTTGTGCGGACCTGATCCGCGCTCACGCTGGCGCGTTCTTCATCAACCTCTCCAGCCATCAACAACTTCATCAACAATTGCGCCATGGCCCCAAGAGGAAGGCTTCGAGGTTGCAGGTCTGCTCATGCTCATCCCCACCACCGGAGCCAACGGTGGGGAGGAGATGCTGCCGGAAGGGTGGCCGCCGGCGAGACACTCGTGGCACCACCAGATCCAAGGACAGGCAGATGACCGCGCCGGTCTCCGTGGACTCCGCCGCCGCGCCCATCTCAAAGACACGACAACCCAAAGCGCCGCATCACGGAGGTGGTATCCGCTGTCGGGGCAAGGACCGCCTGGTGCCCACTCCGCAACCGCATTCTCCCTGGAGCGCGCCGCTGCCGAGGACGCGCCATCGAGCCCAGCTCGTGCCCACTCCGCAACCGCACTCTCCCGGAGCGCCATGCGCTGCCGAGGACGCGCCATCGAGCCCAGCTCGTGCCCACTCCGCAACCGCACCTCCCGGAGCGCTGCGCTGCCGTCAAGGACGCGCCATCGAGCCCAGCTCTGGTGCCCACTCTGGCAACCGCACCTCCCCGGAGCGCTGCGCTGCCGTCGAGGACGCGCCATCGAGCCCCGCCGACTGGTCCACTGGCCAGTAGGGCAAAGAAAATTGCCAAGCTTCAAACTCGGATTGTTGGAAATAAAAAAGCTAAGTTGTTCAAGCTTTTATGCAGAGCACTCCTTAGTTTCATGCTTTTTTATGTTATGTTCCTCATGCTTTACGCCCTTGTACGCAAAGCTCGCGGCGCGAGGAACTTACCTGGGCAGCCGCACTTTATCTTGCTTCCGAGCACGCCAACGGTTTAAGTGAGCTGCGACAAGTCTCGCGCCTTGTTTCGCTGAGCACGCCAGCAAGTTAAGTGCGCCGCGACTAGTCGCGGCAAGGTTGCTTGCCGGAAGCAACACCGCCAGCCGGGCTGCTGATGTCCCGCGACTCAAAGAAGCGTGTTCGCTACCGCAAGCTCCCCAGAAGCGAGGGTAAAAGCGCACAAAGGATGTAAAGTAGAGGGTGTAACGCAGCAAGCCCCGCCAGAAGATGCCTTTCAGATGAGAAACTTGTGCGCGGAGGAGCTAAGTAGAGGCCCAGCCATGCGCCTTTTGGTTTGTTTCTCGAGTCCGCCAACAAACACACAAGTGCGCAGAACTGGCCCGCAAGGTTGCTTGTCGAAGCAACACCGCCAATGGCTGCCGATGTCCCGCACTCAAGAAGCGTTGTTCACTACCGCAAGCTCCCCGAGAGCGAGAGTATAAACATACGAAGGGCAAGGCACGCATCATATTGCTAAGTCGCATGTAAAAGATTCATATACATATACATGTAAATAATGGAACTATTGCACACTTATTTCGGCTGTTTTCATGGCTGAAATTACAGCAACAAGGAGAAACCAGAAGAGCGCACCGGCACCTGGGCCCCGGCAAACCGGTGTTGCTGGGGGCTGCGAGTACCAAGGTTCCTTCGCTGCTGGCCAGAGTCGCCGGGCCGCGGCGACAGCGGCAAGAACAAAGGAAAAGGGCGCAGTCCTAGGTCCCGGCGTCGGAGTTGCCGGAGCTGCGTGAATCGATAAGTTTTCATCCTCGCCATGCATCCTCTCATGGACCGGGAAAGCAGGGCTGCGCCCTTGAACGAAAGCGTGTCTTGTAAAACTGTACGCTGGAGGAGCCATGTCGTGGCCTGGGCTTGCGCCTTTTATCTCGCTTTCGAGCACGCTAACGATTTAGTGAGCTGCGGCAAGTGTCGCGCCTTTGTTTTGTTTTCGAGCATGCTCAACGATTTAAGTGAGCTGCGACAGTGTCGCGCCTTTGGTTTGTTTCCGAGTCCGCCAACAAACACAAGTGTGCTGAATCGCCTCGGCAAGGTTGCTTGCCGGAAGCAACACCGCCAAAGAAGCTGCCGATGTCCCGTGACTCAGCAAGCGTGTTCGCGCCGCAAGCTCCCCGAGAGCGAGGGTGGGAACATACAAGGCACGGTCAAGTAAAAGACTCGGTCCGGCAAGCTTTCCCATCTTTTCATTAAAAACATCCTAGCTTAGTACAAGTCCATGGAGGATGAAAACATGATAGAGAGGATTACATATTTTAAATGCAACTAAGGCCCAAGGGCTTACAAATTAAAAAGATAAGATGCTCGTGATCCCTCTCCTGCTTTCTCTGCTCAGAGTTCAGAGGTAGGTCAGGAGTCCCTGCAAGAGAAGCTTGCCGGGAGGGCGAAGGGGCGCTTAGGAGAGCTACGGGCGCCAGAAGACACCAAGAGAACTTCCTGGGCCGCCAGAGCTTGGCGGAGACGGAGGCGCCGGAGGCAGAGCTTGAAGACGGGTGGTGGGACGTCAAGACGCTGCCGAGGGCTCTCGCCAGATTCGACATGACGGCCTTGCCGCCACCCCTCTTCCTCTTCAAAGAGCCTCTCTACGCCAGCCGCCCAAGGAGACGGCCCCGGAGTTCAGGCCGGGCGACCCGGTGATGGGGTCGCCGGTGGCGCTGCGAGGCAGCGCCCGACGCCTAGTCGGACCCGCATCCTCCTCGCCGCCGCTGCCGCCCTCCTCGCCACTCGCCGAGGAGGGACTTCGCATCGGAGGAGCTGTCCACACAAAGATCTCGCCCGGTCCCGAATCTCAAGACCTTGACGGCGAGAAGGTCGCCTCCATTAACTTGAAATGGAGGGTAAACCCCGCCGCTGTTGTGGATCCGGCGAACGCCTTCCACCTCGGTCGAAGAACATCACGCCGGGCTGGGGACACGACACTCACTGAAAGTGCCGCTGATCCCACAGCCCCTCATGCGCAACTCCATCACCTCGGGCGGATCCGTTCCATCGCTATGAACGGGCCGCAGCCGGAGGCGGCGACGAGGCGCCAAGCGCAGCTTGATGAAGAACTCCTGTGATCGCCCCCAAGATGGACCGCCGAGGAAAGGAGCCGCCGGAGGAGACGGGAGGCACATCGCCATGACCGCTTTCTTCCCGGCTGCCTCGCCACGCCTGCCTGCCCGCTGCCTCTCTTCCCCCTCAGGCCGCCTGCAGCCACGGGTGCGGATAGGGAGAGGTACGCTGCCCGAGGCGCACTCGCTGCCACCGCTGAAGAACTAGGATTTCTCCTTCCATGGCGTAAAGAAGAACGGAAGTCAAGACGAAGGGAGAAGAGGAAGTGTGAAGACTATTGTGCTCCCTTCCGCCTTTTTAAAGGGGCGAGGTGGGGACTCAACCGCCTGCCCGCCAATCGGGAAGCGAGGAGGGCAGAGGAGCGGGCCGACTCGCCATCTCCGCCCATGACGGCTCGGTCTCCACATTTTCGCCGCCCACGCACCCCATGCATGAGGGCTGCATATGGTAAAAAGCGGGCCGAGCGACGGGTGAAGTGACCTCGCCTCGCACCACGATCACGGGGTGGATGCCCTAAAGACCGTGACGCGCGCCCACGCCCCCACGACGCCGCAATCGGGCGCTGCTGCATCGGGGCGCGGCGGATGCGAAGTGGATTCGCACGCCAGGCCCAAGGTGCCCATGCAATCGCTTTTGGGCCTGGCCCAACAGCCGCAGCACTGCAGTGTGGCCCAGGCCCGGCCCTGCCGGGTGAGCTAAGGTAGGGGTACCTCAAGACCAACTTGTGCACGGGCAGTGCAGCTTCCCGCAGCAGGTTTACCACGCGCTCGCCTCGAGACCTTCCCGCCCATATCAAACCATTCAAAGACAAAGTATACGAGACGGAAGATCGAGACCCGCAAGCGGAGCTTGCCGGAAGGCCGCTCTGTGCTCAAGGTCAAGACAGAAGATCGAGACCCGCAAGCTTAAGCTTGCCGGAGGGCCGCTCTGTGCTCAAGGTTATCTCACTCACGCAAGGCCCCGGCGAGAGGAGCTCGCCAGAAGACTAGAAGATTACATCATAGAAGACACGCCAAGCTGCACGCCCCGGCGAGGGCCCGTGAGCTTATTAGTTACAGAGCCCGCAAGCCCCTGCCCGCAAGATCAAGACCTGCAAGGCGCTTGCCGGAGAGTTGCGCCAGGTGCCCGCGCCCAGCCATCGCCCACGCCCACCCTAGGGCCTTCCAGGACGCTGGGCGGATGGCTGTGCAGCCTGGGGACACGGTGGCACTTCACGGGTGGATCCATCGCCGCGGGCGCACGGAGACGCAAGGGCGGAGCTTTTGGGGTCGACGGCGACGGGCATTAAATGCTCTTGTCCCCATCACAAAGTAGGTAGCAAACACTGCTCACGACCGTAGCTTCACCGCTCCTCAAGACTATTCCAACTACCACCTTTTTACATTTTTACCCCTTTCTCCTACGCTGACACTGCCGCGACCCCTTGCACTATAAAAGGAGGCCCATGCACAACGTGGGGGGTTCGAACCTTTATGACTCTCGCCGTGTAGCTGCTACTATAGCTCTTCAAGCTCCCGAGCTCAATACAACCAAGGCAAGAGTAGGGTTTACGCCATCCATCGCGTCTCAACCTGGGTAAAACCGTCCCTGCTGCTCGCCACGATCCGCTTCTCTGGCTCCTCCGCCTGCATCAAGACATGCATAAGGGGCTCCAAACCCATAGGTGTTCAAGGGCGACAGCTTCCGACAAAGCAGTGTAGCTACCCACATGGTACCGCTGGGTTCAGTGATGTAAAACCACTCGCTGCCATAGGTTGGAAGTTTCCGTGAAAGAACCTTTGGCCAAGGAGTATTGGTGAGCTTGCTCACCAGAAGGCCGCCACACTCCGCTTGCTTCCTCGATTACCTTCGCCTCACATTAAAGGTCCCGAGCCATAAGTCAAGTGTGGGGGACACGGAGAAAGGCCTCGCATGTGACAATGAATGCCGAGATGTGAAGAAGAGTCTGGGCTAGATCATGAAAATCTAGCCCGTAATAGAACATAAGTCCGCGAACTAAGGGATGGAGAGCGAACCCAGCCCTCGGAGGAGGTGGAGATGAATACGACCCGCCGCCGGATCTCGGGAGTAGGAATGACCTGCCCTCGAGCAGAAGCCTATGGGATTTCCGCGGTCAGTATCTTGTCGCCCGAGCCGCGATATCCTCCTCTCAGGATCATGGAGGCCACCCACCGCCTTGAAGGCTGGGTCCGACATGGCTGCAAGGCTCGGAGCAATTAAATTGAACCTTGGGTCCTGGAACTCGAGGTTCGAGAGGTTGAGAAAAGGGTTGGCGTAAAGGAGAAACATGGGTCTGTGCCCCTTTATAAAGGCGATGAATATCAAAACGCCTCCTCCTAGGTCTTTAAACCTGCCTATTCCTAAGGAATCATGCCAACAGAACGGTTGGGTTACCCACGCCCATATTGATGAGAATCTCATGATAAGGGGACACGATCTCTTCAACAAGACGTGCTAATAAAACTGTGTCTCAAACATGGAGTGATAGGCTAAAAACGGTTCAAATAATAACTGGGTGGTGACATGATGTCATGCCACAAAAGTTATCAGCAGATTGGTCTTGGACTTGACTTGACTTTAGGTGAAGAGGACCTTCAATCGCCTCATGCGCACGCCGTTGTTCATGCATTGGCCACAATTTGGTGTGTGTATAGCTAGCAGCACCTTAAATGTGTGAACCAACCCGTGGTTGAACGATTAGAAGGACAAGGGTATCCCAGCCCACCAGCAAAGGGCGGCCACATTGAGAAGAGTGTGGCCAATTGATCACACAGGTTTTTGGCAAATCTTTCAGATATAATTAGAAAGCATGGAATATTTTTATATAATTGATGAAGACACATGTATTTGACATCACAAATATGAAACAACATCACGTACATCTAATCTTGGCACCACCACCGCCATCGTGGTTCAAGTCTTGATGCTCGATTCATTATCGGATTTATTTCAGGTTTCCGCGATACGCCAGATCGCGTAAATCTCAAGATGATATGTCGGCCGCCTCTGGAGGTGCTCCCCGTCGTCACCGGACGCCCCGGATCCATGCATGTGGCAAAATTTCGCCCCATGGGTTGCAGCTCCTCGCCGGTGATGGTCGCGTCCGCAACACCAATACGGTCAGTAACTCGACGTCACCGCTGTCTAGCATGTAGCTCCTATGGCCGCTAGAGCTTTATTGCACGGTCAGAGTAAACGGAGACAACAATTGCAGCAAAAAAGTCAGCCATCGTTGTCGCCGGTTGTAGCTCGCCGTTGCAGGTAGTAGCATTGCGTCTAGAAAAGAATGGATGTACCAAAAGTCATTGCGGATGTAGCAAAAACCTATGACACTTGCAGCAAAAAATTCTACACTGTCGTGATGGGTCACAACTCGGTCGTGATGGATGTAGCAAAACGTGATGCCGGTTGTAGCAAAAAGCGAAACTAATCGTATAGCAAAACCACGACGCCGGCTATGTGTTGTAGCAAAACGTGATGCCGGTCGTAGCAAAATGCTATGCCGGTTGTAGCAAGATATTATGTCGGTTGAAGAATGTAGCAAAAAATTACGACGTTAGTTTTTTGATAGGACCAGCTCCACCCCATCCTCGCCGTCTAGCATGTGCCCGTGATTGCAGGGTTGCAGCCTGCTGCCGGGTTCGGTAGGTGGTTCCCGAGCTTCCGCCATGCGACTCAAACCATAGTTGGGCGAAGGCCATGGCTGAGATCCTGGAGGACGATCTAGCCGTAGTTGATTGCAGACAGCCATGGCCGCGGGGAGCTAGCCGGGATACTAATTGAGGAGGAGGATCGGGGAGGGGCTCGCCGGCCATGAAGGAGAGAGGCGGCATTACGCGCTGCCGCACGCGAGCATTCGCTGCTTGTGAGAGAGCTCAGAGGTTGCGGTAGCATGTGAAGGCTGTGGAGGAGCAGAGCTGCCATGAGCCGGAGGTGAAAGAAAAGAAGGAAAAGTCACGCAGAACCACCATATACCCATGTCTCGCAGGGTGGTTGTTTCCATGTCGCGTGAGCCAGCGTGGCAAAGTTCTACCGCGCACTGCCCAAATGTTTAGGCTGCCCGTAATGGGAGTATCATAGGTAGTATCATACATGCCAAGTAAGCAATTTTGATGAGGTGTCATAAAATTAAATGAGGAAAGAGATGATTGAGTATCATATCATGATACCGTATCATATTAAATGATGTGCTACTTTGTGTCATGCATGGCAATAAATGTAGTCCTCCATGATACCAACATATGATACTATGCATTACGGATGTAGTATCATACACCAAGATTATATGCATGATACTAGTATATGATACTTATTACAACCAGCCTTACCAAAAAAGGTCAGAACCGATATAGCGCCGCTTCGCTTCGCCTCGAGTCCCCGCGAGATGTAAATTACACCGCGATTACTCGGCGGCGGGCGCTGTTGAATGCAGAGCGGCGCCATCACGGTAAACGGCGCCCGCAGATAAAACCTCATGAGATCACTCCCACACCGTATAGCAACCCATGCCCACGGGCTACATTTCACTAGCTGCCGCCGTCACCACCACCACCACTGCAATGACCTTCCCTTCGCCTCATGGTGGGCAACATCGCCCCGGCGAGGGTCTTCGCCGCCGCGCTGGCCCATCATCGCGCAGCCATATCCGGTCGCATGTCGCCAAGATAGACCGCTACTCCCGCACCAAGGGGCTTGGCAACGGCGAGTACATCGTGTCAGAGTCTTTCACCATCGGAAGCCATCGATGGTGTATGCACTTCTATCCAGAAGGCTATCAGACTGAAAACGCAGATTCGATATGCATTTTGATGTGCAATGCAGATCGAGCTGATGCTAGTCAGGTCAAAGCAGAGTTTAAGATGAGTTTGCTTGACCAGGACAAGCAACCAAAGGCTTTATACAGCAGATGCAGCAACCAGACACGCACATTCTCCGCCAAAAACCAACATGGGCATTTTCTCGCTCATCAAGAGAAAGGGAGGAATCACCTTACCTTAAGGATGATGTTTTCAGATCGTTTCGATGTCTCCGTGTCAAAGGAGATCTTCACCGAGCCAATCCCACCGCACATGGACATAGTCGTACACCGCCCAACATGCACCAAAGATCTCGCCAGCTTGCTTTTGGGCGCAAGGCGGCCGATGTTACTTTCGAGGTTGGTATGGAGACATTCGCCGCCCACAGGTGCATACTCGCAGCTCGGTCATCGGTTTTCAAGGCGGAGCTCCTTGTCCCCATGAAGGAGACCGCAACTCGAGTGCAGATCGACGACATGGAAGCCAACGTGTTCAAGGCTCTGCTCCATTTCATCTACACAGGCTCATTGCCTGCGATGGACGAGGGCGGCGGGGCGGAGATTGCTCAGCATTTACTGGTGGCGGCTGACAGGTATAATATGGAGAGGCTGAAGTTGATCTGCGAGGGGAAGCTCTGTGATCACATCTCGCAAAGCACGGTGGCGTACCACGCTGGCACTGGGCCGAGCAGCACGGGTTGCAAAGGCTCAAGAAGGCATGCTTCAAGTTCTTGATGTCTCCGGTAACTCAAGGTGGTCATGGAATCGATGGATATGAGCATCCGAGAGCAATAGCCTGCCTATTCTCGATTTAACCGTCGCAAAGCTTGCTCCATGATCTCTTTGAGTCTAAACTCACTAGACCTGGATATTTGTCATGCTATTTATATTTTCAGAAGTGATGATATCCTATCCTACTACCGTAGTCTGTGAAGGACTGTTAATTCTATTAATATTAAGGTTGCTGACCTTGCTACATCTGTTTGATTCAAACAGTTTTTCTAGACAGCAACCAAACTTTATAAAAATTGAACTATAAACAGAAATTTGAAAACTGAGAGAGAAACTTCTGTTTATTCTCTGAAGAAATTATTGCAGAGCTCTCAAAATTACAGGAATCATTTAGAAATTCTAAGGAATGTCCTCAAATTTAATAAGTTAGCAGATATTTAGAGGGTGCTTGGATACGTTTTAGTTCCATGACTAAAAGTAGTGGGACTAAAACTTGCTAATCTCACCCATGCTTGGATCCAAATACTAAAGAGACTAAAATCAAGGTATTGAGCATTTATTATCCTCCAAACCCTCCAATCCAGAACTCGCATGTGTTAAAGGAGAGGAATTAAATGAGGAGAGAGAGAGCTAATACATATTTTAGTAGGTTTCCTATGACTAAAAAGTTTTAGCCTCAAGACTAGTCCTAGCCTCTCTTTAGTCAGGGTGCTTGAACTTTAGTTTTAAAAGAGACTATTTCTAGTCGACTAAAAATAGTCCCTTGATCCAAGCACCTCTTCATGCCTATTTTAATCTTAATTTCAGACTAACGGTAGTAATAACATGGTGCGATGGTGTTAAATTCAAATGTGAAGTTATAAGTCATTATTACATAGTAGTCGTGGGTCAAAAGTGTGTGTGCCAAAAAATTATTTAAAACATCTTACATACCCCAAGTGGGGCTGGTCGAGTTCGACCGCTTGGCCCGCACCAAGGTAATGGCGGCACATTCTCGCAGTCCGCTCTGCCGGTGGCGGCTTTCGCTTCTTCGTCGCCGATCGCGGGGCGATTAGGTTAGGTTTCTGGCCCGATCTAGTGATCCACTCATGCTTCTCCCGTCGTGTTTCCGGTCTTGCGATCGCCGCCACTTCCGCTGAAGTGCCCGTGTCCCATCCACTATAAGCCTTCTGTGTTACTAGGGCACGCAATCAGAAACACCGACCTAGGTGGCGGCGGTGGAGGCGGAGGAGATGGAGGGGTCGCGATGATGAAGGGTTTGAAGTCAGCTCGGAGGAGGAGAAGAAGGGGTCAAGATCAAGATCTCGCAAAGGAGAAGGGAAGAGTTTGGGGATGCATGCGGGGGAAGATTTTGTCGGAATGGCTCGCAGACCCGATGCGATCCGCTTCTCGCTGGGCCGTGTGGTGCCCTATCAAGGGTATCGATTGTAAAGAAGCGGAGACAACAAATTGTTCACGCTCTTCCGTGATTCTGGGAAAAGGAAAGCATTAAATGATGGTCCCCGGATGTTTGACAAGGATCTCGTGGTTGTGGAGGACTTTGTTCCCAGAGAAGGATTGAGGACTACGTGTTTAACAAAGGTCCCGATCTGGTGTGAGTATTCAACCTGCCTCTCGGATGATGATAGCGGAGGCGGCCGAGGAGATTGGTGATATCATTGACAAGACATGGATGCCGATACCAATGCAGATGGTTCGCCATAGGGAAATTCCTAAGGGTGAAAGTGAGAATGAGGATAGACAAGTCACCGATGAGGGGATTCACTTTGGAGGATGAGGAGCGGTGGAGGTGGCACCAGAGGAGAGGAGAGGGAAGATGAGGAAGGAGAGGTTGGTGCCGCTTTTGAATACAAGTTCCTCCCGGACTTCGCTATATGTGTGGTATAATTGGACACCGTGGAGAAGGATTGTGTCACTAAGCTAAAGAAAGGAGAGAAGGCCCAGCCGAGCGGTGGCTTAAAGTCAGTATGGGCTGTACAGAGGAATAATCAGACAAGGAGGTTGGGGAATGGTGGGAGGCGGGAAGTGGAAGCAAGACCTTGGGGTTCGTAGGTCAAATGGGAGAAGTGGTAGGGAAGTGATAGTTTGTCTTGGCGGAAGGAGGATCCTCGGACAGGCTGAGCTGGCCGGAAGGTTGAATCAGGGAGGAAGTTAATAGCCTCTCCAAGACGGGCTCGAGGCCGAAAATACTGGATCGCAGCGTAGGCTGAACTTGGAGGAGAGGGAGGAGCAACCGGAGAAGGTGAAGGAGGTGTGCTTGTGGTGAAGGAAAAGAGGTGCGATTGCTTCGGCTGATGAGGAAAGGATGGTCGTGGACCCTGCCTCTAGTGCGGGGAAGTTAAAGGAGCATACAAAGGAGGCAAGTGGGTACAAGCAGATGTTGGGTAACGTAGTAATTTCAAAAAAATTCCTACGCACACGCAAGATCATGGTGATGGCATAGCAACGAGAGCGAGAGTGTTGTCTACGCACTTCAGAGACCGCTGCTTAAAGCGCTATGACAACGCTGTTGATGTAGTCGACGCCTTCACGACTTGACCGATCCAAGCACCGAATGTACAGCACCTCCGTTCAGACACGCCCAGCTCGATGACGCCCCCGACTCCAATCCAGCGAAGCATCGGGATGAGTTCCACAAGACGACGGCGGCAGGACGATGATGATGTTCTATCGCGCAGGCTTCGCCTAAACTTCGCGACGATATGACCGAGGTGGATTATGGTGGAGGGGCACCGCACACGCCTAAGGAATGATCCGTAGATCAACTTCTGTGTCTATGGGGTGCCCCCCTCCCCCGTATATAAAGGGGGAGAGGAGGAGGGGCCAGCCAAGAGGGAGGCGCTACTTAGGGGGGCAAACCTACTCCAAGTAGGTTTGGCCCCTTTCCTATTAGGAGTAGGAGAGGGAAGGAAGAGAGGGAGGAAGAAGGAAAGGGGGGCCGCCCTCCCAATTTGATTGGGCTTGAGGGCGCGCCTCCTTGCTCCTTCTCCTCCTTTCCACTAAGGCCAAATAAGGCCCATATACTTGTGTGGGGTTCCGTAACCTCCCTGATCTCCCAGATAGTCCCAATCTCATCCGAACCTTCCGTGTCCAAATATATCCGCCCAATATATCAATCTTTATTTCTCGACCATTTCGAGACTCGTCATGTCCGTGATCACATCCGGACTCAACAACCTTCGTACATCAAAACTTATAAACTCATAATAAAACCGCCATCGTAACGTTGTTGCATGGACTTACGGGTTCGAGAACTATGTAGACATGACCTAGAACTATTCTCGTCAATAACCAATAGTGGAACCTAGATGTTCATATTGGTTCCTACATATTCTACGAAGATCTTTCTCGTCAAACCGCATAACAACATACGTTGTTCCTTTGCCATCGGTATGTTACTTGCCCGAGATTCGATCGTCGGTATCCAATACCTAGTTCAATCTCGTTACCGGCAAGTCTCTCCGTAATACATCATTCCATAACTAACTCATTAGTTACAATACTTGCAAGGCTTAGGTGATGAGTATTACTGAGAAGGCCCGTAGATACCTCTCCGACAATCGGGTGACAAAACCTAATACCTTTATAATCACCCGCCACATTGTGACGCTTTGGTAGCACACAAAGTGTTCCTCCGTAAACGGAGTTGCATAATCTCATAGTTGTAGGAACTTTGTATAAGTCATGAAGAAAGCAATAGCAACATACTAAATGATCAAGTGCTAAGCTAACGGAATGGGTCAAGTCAATCACATCATTCTCCTAATGATGTGATCCCATTAATCAAGTGACAACACATGCCTATGGTTAGGAAACATAACCATCTTTGATCAATGAGCTAGTTCAAGTAGAGGCATACTAGTGACACTATGTTTGTCTATGTATTCACACATGTATCATGTTTCCGTTAATACAATTCTAGCATGAATAATAAACATTTATCATGATATGAGGAAAAAATAATAACTTTATTATTGCCTCTAGGGCATATTTCCTTCAGCCTCCCACTTGCACTAGAGTCAATAATCTAGATTACATAGTAATGATTCTAACACCGTGGAGTCTTGGTGCTGATCATGTTTTGCTCGTGAGAGAGGCTTAGTCAACTAGTCTCGCAACATTCAGATCCGTATGTATCTTGCAAATATCTATGTCTCCCACTTGGACTTGGTCCTAATGGAATTGAAGTGTCTCTTGATGTGTTTGGTCCTCTTGTGAAATCTGGATTCCTTTGCCAAGGCAATTACACCAAGATTGTCACGAAGATCTTCATTGGTCCCGATGCACTAGGTACAACACCTAGATCGAAATGAACTCCTTCATCCGCACTCTTCATTTGCTGCTTCCAAGCAGCTATGTACTCCTCTTCACATGTAGATCCCGCCACGACGCTTTGTTTAGAACTGCACCAACTTACAGCTCCACCGTTTAATAAAAATACGTATCCGGTTTGTGATTTAGAATCGTCCGGATCAGTGTCAAAGCTTGCATCGGTGTAACCATTTACGACTAGCTCTTTGTCACCTCCATATACGAGAAACATATCCTTAGTCCTTTTCGTATTTCAGATGTTCTTGACCGCTGTCCAAAGACCCACTCGGATTACTTTGGTACCTCCCCGCCAAACTAATAGCAAGGCACACATCAGGTCCGGTACACAAGATTGCATACATGATAGAGCCTATGGTGAAGCATAGGAAATCCTTTCATTTTCTCTCTATCTTCTGCAGTGGTTGGGCATTGAGTCTGACTCAACTTTATACCTTGTAATACAGGCAAGAACCCTTTCTTCGCCTGTTCCATATCGAACCTTTTCAATACTTTATCAAGGTACGTGCTTTGTGAAAGTCCGATCAAGCCGCCTTGATCTATCTCTATAGATCTTAATGCCCAATATGTAAGCAGCTTCACCGAGGTCTTTCATTGAAAAACTTTTATTCAAGTATCCTTTATGCTATCCAGAATTCTATATCATTTCCAATCAACAATATGTCATCCACATATAATATTAGAAATGCTACAGAGCTCCCACTCACTTTCTTGTAAATACAAAGCTTCTCCAAAAGTCTCAGATAAACCATATGCTTTGATCACACTATCAAAGCATTTATTCCAACTACGAGAGGCTTGCACTGCACCATAGATTGATCGCCGAGCTTGCACACTTTGTTAGCTCCCTTAGGATCGACAAAACCTCCGTTGCATCATATACAACTCTTCTTCCGTAAATCCATTCAGAATGCAGTTTTTACATCCATTTGCCAAATTTCATAATCATAAAATGCGCAATTGCTAACATGATTCGGACAGACTTAAGCATCGCTACGGGTGAGAAAGTCTCATCGTAGTCAACCCTTGAACTTGTCGAAAACCTTTCGCAACAAGTCGAGCTTTATAGACAGCTACATTACCGCTGCCACCTTCTTCTCCTTAAAGATCCATTTATTCTCAATTGCTTGCCGATCATCGGGCAAGTCAACCAAAGTCCATACTTTGTTCTCATACATGGATCCCATCTCGATTTCATGGCCTCTAGCCATTTTATGGAATCTGGGCTCATCATCGCTTCCTCATAGTTCGAGGTTCATCATGGTCAAGTAACATGACTTCCGTAACAGGATTACCGCATCACTCGTGTGGATCTTACTCGTAGACCTATGAGGTTCAAGAGACACTTGATCTGAAGTTTCATGATCAATATCATTAGCTTTCTCACTAATTGGTGCATTTGTCACAGGAACTGGTTTCTGTGATGAACTACTTTCCAATAAAGGAGCAGGTACTGCTATCTCATCAAGTTCTACTTTCCTCCCACTCACTTCTTTCGAGAGAAACTCCTTCTAGAAAGGATCCATTCTTAGCAATGAATGTCTTGCCTTCGGATTTGTGGTAGAAGGTGTACCCAACAGTCTCTTTTGGGTATCCTATGAAGACACATTCGATTTGGGTTCGAGCTTATCCGGTTGAAGTTTCTTCACATAAGCATCGCAGCCCCAAACTTTAAGAAACGACAACTTTGGTTTCTTGCCAAACCACAGTTCATAAGGCGCCGCCTCAACGGATTTAGATGGTGCCCTATTTAATGTGAATGCAGCCGCCTCTAAAGCATAACCCCAAAACGATAGCGGTAAATCAAGAAGAGACATCATAGATCGCACCCTATCTAGTAAAGTACGACACGACGCTTGGACACACCATTTCTTTGTGGTGTTCCGTATGGAGTTGCAAAACTATTCTCGCATTGCTTCAAATGTAAACCAAACTCAGAACTCAAATATTCTCCTCCACGATCGATCGAGAAACTTTTTTTTCTTGTTACCATTATTTTCCACTTCACTCAAATTCTTTGAACTTTTCAAATGTTTCAGACTTGTGCTTCATTAAGTAGATATACCCATATCTGCTAAAATCATCTGTGAAGGTGAGAAAATAACGATATCCGCCACGGGCTTCAACATTCATCGGACCACATACATCTCAGATGTATGATTTTCCAACAAATCTGTTGTTTCTCCATAGTACCGAGAACGGTGTTTTAGTCATCTTGCCCATGAGGCACGGTTCGCAAGTACCAAGTGATTCATAATCAAGTGATTCCAAAAGTCCATCAAGATGGAGTTTCTTCATGCGCTTTACAATCGATATGACCTAAACGGCAAGCCACAAATAAGTTGCACTATCATTATCAACTCGCATCTTTTGGCTTCAACATTATGAATATGTGTATCACTACTATCGAGATTCAATAAAATAGACCACTCTTCAAGGGTGCATGACCATAAAAGATATTACTCATATAAATAGAACAACCATTATTCTCTGATTTAAATGAATAACCGTCTCGCATCAAACAAGATCCTGATATAATGTTCATGATCAACGCTGGCACCAAATAACAATTATTCAGGTCTAAAACTAATCCCGAAGGTAGATGTCGCGGGGGAGGATGCTGCCCGCCGCGGACACCTATGGGGCCGGGGCCCCTTCGTTTGTGCAGTACGAGGGCGGAGGAGGCACGGAGAGCAGATCGAGGCGATGCACGCGGGCGGGCTTTTTACCCAGCTTCGGGGCTCTCCGGGGAGATAAAACCCCTACTGCTGCTTGTGTTTGTATTGGATCTTGCTCGAGAAAGCGAGCGTATGGTGGCGTTGCGGCGTCGAATGAGCCGAACCGAACCAGCGCGAGAGTCGCCAAGGTTCCGAGCCGAACCCGCTAGGAGCTGCCAGCTGATCGAACCCCTTCTACGTTGTGCATGGGCCTCCTTTTATAGGGCAAGGGTCACCGACATGTGTCAACGAGGGAGAAAGGGGTAAAAGGTAAAGAGGTGGTAGCTGAACAAGGCGGCTACAAGGCAGCCACAAAGGCATGAACAAAGGGTTTCTACCTACTTTTGACAGAGGGGACAAGAGATTTATGCCCGCCGCCGAACCCAAAAGCTCCCCGCCTTGCGCGCTCCGTCTCGCCACGGGATGGATCCACCGCCGTGAAATGCCACCGTGTCCCCAGTGCTGCACAGCCATCCGCCACGCTGCTCTCGAAAGGCCCTGTATGCACGCTGGGTGGATGAGCTAGAGCGCAGCACACAACAGATTTCTTCCGCAAGCACCTTGCCGGGTCTTGACCTTTGCCGGCCGAGGAGCTTGCCGGCTCAGAACTTGTCGCCCCGGCCCTTTGCCGGGCGCATGCAGCGCCGAGGCGTGTCTTTATGACGTAATCTTCTAGTCTTCACGACGAGCTCCTCTCGCCAGGGCCTTGCGTGAGTGATGTAATCTTGAGCCTGAATGAGCCATCGGCAAGCCCGCTTGTCGGGTCTCGATCTTCCGCCTTGTACACTTTGTTCTTGAATGGTTTAACATGGAGCAGAAGGTCTCCGCAAGCACGCGGTAAACCCCGCCGCTGAGGCTGCAGCCTGCGCACAAGTTGGGGTACCGAGGTACTCCTACCTTAGTACACCGACAGAGCCTCGGCCCGGGCCACACACGGTGCCGAAGCGTTGTTGGGCCAGCCCAAAACAGGCATCGGCACGCTGCGGCCCACGGTGCGCCAATCCACTTCCGCCGCAAAGATCCCTCCTCCCGCAACGGCACGCTGCTGATTGCGCGCCGTGGGAGACGTGGCGGGGTGCGTTTTTAAGGCATCCACTCCCGTGATCGTGGTGCAGGCGCGGTCACTTCACCTGTCGCCCGCCCCACCTTTTCACCACGCTGCCCCATGCACGGGGTCGGGTGGCGAAGGTGGGACCGAGCCGCCACGGGCGAAGACGACGAGTCGGCCTCGCCTTCCGCCTCTCCTCGCCTCCCCGATTGGTCGAGCAGGGCGGTTGAGTTTCACCGCCTCTTTAAAAGGGCGAAGGGGAGCGAACGATCCCACACCTTCTCTTCTCCTTCGCCTTCAGCTTCGCTTCTTCTTGCCGCCATGAAAGGAGGGAACTTAGTTCTTCCATGGTGGCGGCGAGGGTCGCCCAGTAGCGCACTCCCCTATCTCAAGACCTGCAGGCGGAGCCGGCCACGAGGGGAGAGGTAGGGGCGAGGCCGCGACGAGGCCGAGGGCGTGGTCGAGGCGGCCGGGAGAGGCGGTCGCGGCGATGTGCCTCCTCCGCTCCCCGACGCCTCCTATCCACGGCGCGGTCCACACCGAGACGCATCCTCGAATTCTTCGTCAAGCTGCGCCGAGTGCCTCGTCGTCGCATCCCGCCACGGCCTGCTCATGGACGCGATGGGACCGGATCCACCCGACGTGATGGAGTTGCGCATGAGGGGCTGCAGGATCAGCGCACTCGGTGAGTGTCGTGTCCCCAGCCCCGGCGTGATGTTCTTCGACCGAGGGTGGAAGACGCTCGCCGGATCCACAGCTTGATGGCGGGGTTTACCCTCCATTTCGTTAATGGAGGGCGACCTTCGCCGCCAAGGTCTTCGGGAGTTCGGGACCCGGCGAGATGCTGTGTGGACAGCTCGGATAGCGAAGGTCTCTCTCGAGCGAGAGGACGAGGAGGGGAGCCACAGCGACGACGAGGGGATGGCGGGCCCGACTAGGTGTCGGACACCGCTGCTCACAGGCCACCGGCGACTTCTGTAATCCGGTCGCCGCCTTCGAACTCCCCGGGCCGCCTCCTTGGGCGGCAGGCGAGGGAGGCTGCGGAAGAGGAAGAGGGGAGGGCGGCAAGGCTTGTTACGCCGAGTACGAGGGCGAGGAGCCTCGACAGGCAAGGCCGACGCCCCACCACCCCGCCTTCAAGCTCCGCCTCCCACGCCTGCCCGCCAAGCTCCTGGCCGCCCCGGAAGTTCTCTTGGTGTCTTCGCGCTCAGCCTCCCTCCGCGCCGCCTCGCGTCTGCCACCTCATGCAGCTCCCGAGGGCACGCCACCCGAGAAACAAGTGGCGCCCCGCCACGCCTTCTAGGCGCCTTTTCTCTTCCCCGACAAGCTCTTCTTGTTGGGTCTTCTTCCCGCAAGCTTCTCTTGCCGGGGCTCTTGACCTACCTCCTAACTCCCCGAACAGAGAAACAGGAGAGGGATCACGGCATCTTATCTTTCAATTTGTAAGCCTTTGGGCCTTAGCTGTATTTAAAACTTGTAATCCTCTCTATCATGTTTTTCATCCTCTATGGACTTGTATTAAACTAGGATGTTTTTAATGAAAAGAGGGGAACGCTGTCGGGCCGCTGCCTTTACTTGATTTCGTGTCTTGTATGTTCCACGCTTATCGGGAGCCTGCCGGGCTTAACACGCTATGGACAGCTCACCGGCGGTGTTGCTTCCGCAAGCAACCTTGTCGGGCCAGCTATGACGCTTATCTTGCCGAGCAGGCTTCAAAGCAAGATAAGGGTGCAGCAGCACACTTGTGTTTGTTGAGCGGACTCGAAACAAAACAAGACGCGAATCGGGCCACGACTTGGCTCCTCCGCCAGTATGGGTCTTTACAAGACACGCTGCTCAAAGACGCAGCCCCGCCTCCCCGGTCCATGAGAGGATGCATGACGAGGATGAAAACTTATCTCGATTGCAGCCCCCGCAACCCTGGCTTGCCGGGGAGGAGTCTTGGCACTCGCAGCCCCCGGCGACTCTGGCTCCGCCAAAATCCAGGTGCTGGTGTGCTCTCTGGCTTCTCCTTGTTGCTGTAATTTTAGTCATGAAAACAGCTGAGATATGTCTGCAACAGTTTCATTATTTACATGTATATGTATATAAATCCTTCCTGTGTAACTTTGCAATACGATGCCGTCCTTTGCCCTTCGCATGTTTCAGCTTTACGCTTTCGGGTAGCTTGCCGGGGCGAACACGCTGCCGAAAAGGGACAGCTACCGGGCGGTGTTGCTTCCGTAAGCAACCTTGCCGCTGCCAGGGCGACGCTTACCTTGCTGAGCGGACTCGAAGCAAGATAAGGGTGCGGCAGCATGCTTGTGTTTGTTGAGCGGACTCGGAAACAAAACACAAGGGCGCAACTGGAGCCACGACTTGGCCCCTCCGCGCACAAGCGTCTTATAGGAAAGGCATCTCACGGCAGGGCTTGCTATGTTACATCCTCTACTCCGTCGCACCCCTTGTATGTTCCTACCCTGCGCTTTTAGGACACTTGCCGGCGCTTAACACACTTGCTGAGTGCGGAACATCAAGCATTACCGGGCGGTGTTGTTCCCGCAAGAAACCTTGTCGACAGCTTGCAGCGCTTGTATTGTCGAGCGGACTCAAACAAAGCAAGGGCGCAACTTAACCACGAGTCGGTCCTCTCGCCAAAGCGCTCCATACAAGGTACGCACGCTCGAGGAATATAACACAAAACTTAGAACTGAAAAGGTGCTCTATACTCAAGCTTGAACAACTTAGCTTTTTCGTCTTCCGCGGCCCGCAAGACCGCACTTCTCCCTTGATTTCTTCCCTTGTACGCCACCTCACGCCTGTGGAACCTGCCAAGCAAACACGCTTGCTGAGTGCGGAACATCGCGAGTTCCTGGCGTAAGCGCCCGCAGAAGAACTTGTCGGCTAGTTGCAGCTCGCCTTCATCGCTGAGCGGACTCAAACAGATCAGGGGCTTAACTTAGCCATGATTCACCCCATGCGCATGTGTTCTCCATACAAGGTACGAAATTTCGGGGAATACTACTCAAAAGTTTGGAAACTGGCTGCTTTCTTTGCCCTATCGGCCGGTGGAGCTCGATGGTACGTCCTCGACGGCGGCGCAGCACTCCGGAGAGATGCGCTTGCCGGAGTAGGAACTAGAGCTATTCTCGCCGGGCTTAGCTTGCCGGCGGAGCTCGATGGTGCGCCCTCGACGGCAGCGTAGCGCTCCGAGGAGATGCGCTTGCCGGAGCAGGCACCAGAGCTGTCCTTGCCGGGCTCCGCTTGCCGGTGGGGCTCGATGGCGCGTCCTCGACGGCAGCGCGGCACTCCGGAGAGGCGCGCTTGCCGGAGTAGCACCAGAGCACCCGCCGGAGTTGGCTTTCGCTTTCTTCACAGGACTTCCGTGGCCTTCTGGAACTCCTGCTCACTGTCATCCTCATCCTCCATGTCTTCATCGTCGTCTTCTTCATCCTTGTCGCGGCCCCGGGGAGGTCGATCACCTTGCCGCTGCTTAGCCTTGTCGCGACGTTCCTCCCCGCCATTGAATGGCCGCTTGCTTGGTTCTCTCCGCCACCTTGCGCCTTCTCCTTGTCGCGCCTCTCAGATTAGCTTTTTGCTGCTCGACGAGGTACTCGACGCCGCTTGCGCTTGGTGAGATCGTGGCCCTTGGTGCGGTGGATTTTGCAAGATTGCTTGTCGGAGCCGTCCCCGCTTGTCGGCAGCCGCATAGGCAGGCTCTTGCGGAGAAGCAACCCTGCGTTTGCTTGGTGGGAGCCTCCTTGCCGGACTTCTCGACGGCAAGCACCTCTTTCTTGCTCTTCCTTCGGTTGTTCCGCCGCCGGCTCTTGCTTGCCGGAGCGGTGTCATCGCTATCGCTTTCCCCGGCGCCAGCATCCTCCCCTCTTCCGCGCGTGCGCACTTGTCGGCCAGGGCATAGAGCTCGCTGACATCCCGAATCTTGGTCATCGCCATCTCTTCACGCATGCGGCGGTTACGCGACGCTCGTGGAACGCGCTGATAACCGCGCAGGTGGACGCTGTGGATGTTGTGCTCGCACGCGCTCAAGCGCTGATATACTTGCGCAGGGATTCTCCTTCCTTCGGCCAAAATGTGGAGATCGCTCTCTCCGTGGGGTTTGTGGCCGCCAGGAAGGCGCCAACAAACCGATGGCAAAGATCTGCCCAAGAAGAAATGGAGCCTCCGCAAGTGCATAAGCCAAGAACGAACGCTCGCCTAAGCACGAGCGGAAGTAGTTTGCCGTATCTTGTCGCCGCGCTTCGCAGCCTCGCACCGCGATGGTGTAGACACCGAGGAACTCCGAGGGTGCGCTTGCCGCCATACTTCTCCGCACGCCGGGCTTGAAGTTTTTCATGTTGGGCCATCGACGCGCCGCAGCTCGCGGTGAACGCAGGCAGCTCGCCGCTGCACGGCAAGTCGCCGTTCATCGGGCGCGACGCCGCCGACAGCGCTCCCAGCTCGGTCCGACTGCCGCCGAAGTTTATCGGCGGCGCCGATCGTGGTCCGAAGCGTTTTCTTGTCGCCGGTCGCCGAGGACTTGGCGTTGATCCCGACGAGCCTGCTGGATCCGACGACGCCGTGGAGCCGCTGCCGCGTGGTTCCCGCGGACGGCGCTTTTCGCTTCGCGCGGGAGCGCCAGCGGTCGATCCCGGCGGCCTTGTCGCCATTAGCCTTCGCCTTCAGCTCGCCATGCCGCGAGGTCGCTGGCCTCGCGAAGGGTCGCTGTTGGCGGCTACCAGGCTTTGATGGTAGCCTCCGCCTTCGCCTTGTCCGCCGCCGAGGGAAGTCGAGGAGCGCTTGCGCTTTACGAGCTTCGCCGGAGTGGAAGGGAGCGGAGCGAAGCGGTGCGAGGAGCGGGTAGGCTCGACTTAACGGTGTTAGAAGGAGCAGGGTCTCTCCCGGCGCTTTCTTTCGCTGTTTCGCCCGGACGTTGGTCCGCAGATCCCGCGAGCCTCGGCGTGTCTCTGCTCCCAAGAAAGCGGATACCACCTCCGTGGTATGGCGCTGTTGGGTCGCCGTGGCGCTGAGATGGACGTGGATCCATGGAGACCGAAGCGCGTCACCCGCCCCGCCCTTGATCTCGTGGCGCCATGAGTGTCTTCGGCGGCGACTCACCCTTCCGACGGCGCTTCCTCCGCCCACCGCTATTCGGGGGCGCGGATGCGACGCAGACGGGCTTCCACCTCCAGCCTTCTTCTTCGGGCCATGGCATGATTGTCGACGGTTGTCGACGAAACCGGAGAGGTTGATGAAGAGCGCGTCCGCGCGAACGCCGGATCAGGTCCGCACAACCTCGACGCCCCCTACCTGGCGCGCCAGAGATGTCGCGGGGGAGGATGCTGCCCGCCGCGGACACCTATGGGGCCGGGGCCCCTTCGTTTGTGCGGTACGAGGGCGGAGGAGGCACGGAGAGCAGATCGAGGCGATGCACGCGGGCGGGCTTTTTACCCAGCTTCGGGGCTCTCCGGGGAGATAAAACCCCTACTGCTGCTTGTGTTTGTATTGGATCTTGCTCGAGAAAGCGAAGGATGGTGGCGCTATGGCCGAATGAGCCGAACTGAACCAGCGCGAGAGTCGCCAAGGTTCCGAGCCGAACCCGCTAGGAGCTGCCAGCTGATCGAACCCCTTCTACATTGTGCATGGGCCTCCTTTTATAGGGCAAGGGGTCACCGACAGGTGTCAACGTAGGAGAAAGGGGTAAAAAGGTAAAAGAGGTGGTAGCTGGAACAGTGCGGCTACAAAGGCAGCACAAAAGGCATGAACAAAGTGGTTTCTACCTACTTTTGACAGAGGGGACAAGAGCATTTAATGCCCGCCGCTGTCGACCCCAAAAGCTCCCGCCTTGCGTCTCTTCGCTCACACGGCGATGGATCCACCGCCGCGAAATGCCACCGTGTCCCCAGTGCTGCACAGCCCATCCGCCACGCTGCTCGGAAAGGCCCTGTGGCGACGCTGCGGTGGATGAGCTGGAGCGCAGCACACAACAAGACTCTTCCGCAAGCACCTGCCGGGTCTTGACTTTGCCGGCCCGGAGCTTGCCGGCTCAGAATTTGTCGCCTCCCTGCCCTGCCGGGCGCATGCAGCCCGAGGCGTGTCTTTTATGACGAATCTTCTAGTCTTCCCGACGAGCCTCTCGCCAGGCCTTGCGTGAGTGATGTAATCTTGAGCCTGAATGGCCTTCGCAAGCTTCGCTGCCGGGTCTCGATCTTCTGCCTTGTACACTTTGTTCTTGAATGGTTTAACATGGAGCAGAAGGTCTCCGCAAGCACGTGGTAAACCCCGCCGCTGGAGGTCTGCAGCTGCCATCACAAGTTGGGGTACCGAGGTACTCCTACCTTAGTACACCGACAGAGATGTAGAGGTAACGAGCGGATCATGCGATCACATCGACTTTGGATTCGCTTCCCACGCCGCATCGCCACCTCGCCCTGGCCGCTGCTCGCTATTCCGTAGTCCCTGCTTCGAAGTTACAAATATTAGCAATGTAACTAGTATCAAATACCCAAAAGCTACTACGAGCTCTAGTTAGGTACACATCAATAACATGTATATCACATATACCTTTGTTCACTTTGCCATCCTTCTTATCCGCAAAATACTTGGGGCAGTTCCGCTTCCAAAGGACTACCGCTTGCAGAGAAGCACTCGGGCCAGTGCTTAGGTCCAGATTTGGTTTTTCTCTTGAGCAGCAACTTGCTTGCTGTTCTTCTTGAAGTTCCCTTCTTCTTCCCTTTGCCCTTTTGCTTGAAACTAGTGGTCTTGTTGACCATCAACACTTGATGCTCCTTCTGATTTCTACCTCCGCAGCCTTTAGCATTGCGTAAGAGCTCGAGAATTGTCTTGTTCATCCCTTGCATATTATAGTTCATCACAAAGCTCTTGTAGCTTGCGGCAGTGATTGGAGAATTCTGTCAATGACGCTATCATCCGGAAGATTAACTCCTAGTTGAATCAAGTGATTATTATACCCGCACATTTTGAGTATATGCTCACCGATGAACTATTCTCCTCCATCTTGCAGTCTGAGAACTTATCGAGACTTGATATCTCTCAATCCGGCATTTGCTTGAAATATTAACTTCAACTCCCGAACATCTCATATGCTCCATGACGCTCAAAACGCTGCTTGAAGACCCGGTTCTAAGCCGTAGCATGGCACATCGAACTATAGAGTAGTCATCAGCTTTGCTCGCCAGACGCTCACAACATATGGTGTTGTTCTGCAGCAGGTTCGGCACCCAGCGGTGCTTCCAGACGTAATTCTTCTATGCAGCAATGAGGATAATCTCAAGTTACGGACCCAGTCCGTAATAGCTACCATCATCTTTCAACTTTGCTTTCAAGGAACGCATTAAAATTCAACGAACAACAAAGACGAGCCATCTATCTACAATAAACATAGACAAGCAAAATACTATCAGGTACTAAGTTCATGATAAATTTTAGTTCAATTAATCATATTATTTAAGAACTCCCACTTAGACAGACATCTCTCTAGTCATCTAAGTGATCACGTGATCCAAATCAACTAAACCATAACCGATCATCACGTGAGATGGAGTAGTTTTCAATGGTGAACATCTCTATGTTGATCATATCTACTATATGATTCACGCTGACCTTTCGGTCTCCGTGTTCCGAGGCCATATCTGCATATGCTAGGCTCGCAAGTTTAACTCGAGTATTCTCGCGGTGCAAACTGGCTTGCACCCGCTGTAGATGGATGTAGAGCTTATCACACCCATCATCACGCGGTGTCCGGGCACGCATTTAACTTTGGCAACGGTGCATACTCAGAAGAACACTTCTGATAATTTTTAATGAGAGATCATCTTAAAATGCCACACCAATCAAAGCAAGATAAGATGCATAAAGGATAAACATCACATGCAATCAATATAAGTGATATGATATGGCCATCATCATCTTGTGCTTGTGATTCCATCTCCGGCACCATCGTGATCACCGCCGCCACCGCGCGACACCTTGATCTCCATCGTAGTATCGTTGTCGCCACGCCATCTATTGCTTTACGATCATCGCTACCGCTTAGTGATAAAGTAAAGCAATTACAGTATGCTTGCATTTCATACAATAAAGCGACAACCATATGGCTCTCGACAGTTGCCGATAACTTCGGTTACAAAACATGATCATCTCATACAATAAAATATAGCATCATGTTCAGACACTCCAAAAATTTTTGTTGGTTTGTTTTCAAAAAAAAAAAAAAAAGTTTTTGGTTTTCACTTGGTTTTAATCCATTCTTGTTTTGCCAATCTCCTTTGGATAAAACTCCTCAAGACATTTGAACAGCCCAAACATCATTCCAACCAATAAAATCTATTTCTGGATTTTATTTGAATTATTTTCTCTGCTTAACTATTCTCGCCTATTTCTTTTGAGCCTTGAGATTTGCAAAGCAAGTGCCCTAATGCTTTGGATTTATAACCTCAACCCAACTCCCCGGATAGTCCTTTATACCCACAACCTGATCCATCTTGATCCACCCTTCCCTTCTCAAATATTTCAAATTACACTCATCAGAATTTGGATCAGAATTGCCAAATTTGGTGAAATTCATATCTATACTTCTCCAAAAATTCTACAAAAATTCAGACAGCCTATAGTTGCAATGAGAGGCCACTCCACCAAAAATCAGCTCAAGGAAAAATCCCTACATGCCCTGTATCATTCTCGTCAACACCTTGCGTGCAATCGCTTTTCTTCCACCGCCAAAATTTCGCTAAATTCAGACTTCAACTTCGACAGCCCGGTCACGCGATCACAGTGCGCTTGGCACGCTGTCGCGCTCTAACCTTCTTGTCCGGAGCCCCACACGCGCTTGCGCGTTCGGCGCCGGAGGCACCTTGCCCGCCTCGCGGCGGTGTCTTGGCGCGGCCGAATCCTCAGAGCGCCAACAGCCGCAGAACGGCGGCGCGAACGCTGCTCGGCGCGCCTGCACCACCCGGTGGTTCGCTGGGCGAGATTCGCACTCAGCACGCCAGGCACTGCCGCCGCTGGCGCTGGCGCGCACAGAGCGCCGCTTCGCCGACGGGCCCGCGCCGCCTGCCTGGCCGAACTCCGCTTAAACCGCCAAAACCCAACGCGTTAACGACGAATCGAAGCAGAGGGTGACCGTGATGACGCCCCACCGCAACCTCCTGCTCAACCTTCACGCCAGTAATCACCCCGCCGAGAACCCTGCTTCGCCACCGCCTGGCCGCTTATAAAGGGCCCCGAGCTCGCCTCGAGCACACACCACCTCGCACCACCCGAGCACCCCACTGTGCCACTAGGAGGACCCCGAGGAGGTCTCTTCTCCAACTCCGCAGCCCTGCCCGCCTCGGCCTCCACCTCGATTCACTCCGTGAGGCTGCCTCGTGCCCAAACTCCGCCTGCTACCCTCTCTAGCTACCATGAGTCTAACCCTCGCCAATTTGCACCTTGCAGCCCTCTCCGCGAACTCCACTCGTCTCAACCGGCCGTCTGCCGGAGCAAGAGCCGCCGACACGGTATTGGCCGCACTTCTTCCACCTCCCCTGACGCGAATGGTGCCTGAACCCAGAGGTACTACCCGATCCCTCGCCAGGATCGCCGGCCGCACCACCGCACTCGGGCGCCTGGCTGGCTCGGCCTCCGCTCGATTTTAAACCCGGCTGTGGAGCCCACCCGCCAGCCTCTCCCCTTTTAAACGGTCAAGGCGCTTTTTCGCCAAAGTACGCCTCCTCCGGGCCGGGCGATTTTCGGGCCAATGCTTGCTTTTATAAACGAGCCCTCGAAACTTTCGCTTCATCACGATGGGTCCTTGGGCTAAAACCTTTATAACTTTTTAATGTAAGGAATTTTTGAGTGATTCTTTTTCTGTTCTCTTCAAATTTCTGTCTAGTTTTTATCATATTTATTTGGAAAATATTTGATCAACTTTCTGTACCTCACGGTATTTACGATAGCGCTGTATTTCTGTGTACCGTAGATACCAAGGTGGTGAAGGAGACGCGAACTCGCCGAACTAGGCCCCGACTACTCCGAGCCAGGCAAGCATGTTTGAACTTTTGATATGATGAGTGTCTTGGCATGTTTGCATTAAAACGGTTTCATGAAGTGTTTGCATTAAAATGGTTTCACGAAATGTTTGTATTGAAATGGTTCATGACACGCTCATAAGCATCCCGATGAATTTTGTTTCATGAAAAGGTTGAGACAAGTGAGTTAAAGAAATCCATGAGTTCATGGAAATGAGGTTGCATGGCCACATGGTGGCATGAAGAAGGCTAAGATGGTAGTGTTGTAGCATGCCAGTCTTAAGCCAAGAAGTGTTTGACTCCCATCAATTCCTGCTCATTTCCTTTCCAGATTACCACATGTTTCCGCAAGGGGTAGGGTTTAGTAAGAGGTAAACCACTTCCCGCACACACCAAATGGAGAGGCCGGATGAAGGTTCCATGGCCCTGGATTAAAGCCTCTCATCCGTCAGGGGGCATGGGTGTTTCCGGTTGGGACCGAGAGGGGGGCACCCCTTAGAGCGCGCGTATATAAATTTGATCCCATGTCATTCGAGTGTGTGATCTCCCCGCCTCAAAGTTTTTCTTGAACGCTGTCAAGGGTGATTCCCGCAACGTGAAGTGGAATGGGTGTGTACTGGTTAGGTTGTGTTTTCTTCCGAAATACCATAAACGGAACTAGTCCCTCGTGACTACGGAAACCCGTTGGCTGTGGGCATTCTAGTACAAACTCTGCAGAGTCAACTCCCCATTTCAACATCATATCCATGACCCTGCTTCGGTCTCACCTATCGTGTCAATAGTCGGCCTTGGTGGCAAGAACCCCGTAAGCTAAAAGAGTGTGAAGTTTGGCTAAAGTTGTGCCTTGTGAAGGACTAACCGCTAACCATCCTGTGGGAATATCATTCCGATACATTTACCTCACCCGCTATGACAATGAATTATAAGCCTTTATGTGACGCCGCCGACGTCCGATCGCTGCATTGTTATTATTCATTTTGATATAAGCCCTTTATGTGACGCCGCCGACGTCCGATCGCGCATCGTTATTATTTATTTTGATATAAGCCCTTTATGAGATGTCGCCGACGTCCGATCATGCATTGTTATCATTTATTTTGATATAAGCCTTTATGTGACGCCGCCGACGTCCGATCATGCATTGTTATTATTCATTTTGATATAAGCCTTTATGTGACGCCGCCGACGTCCGATCGCGCATTGTTATTATTCATTTTGATATAAGCCTTTATGTGACGCCGCCGACGTCCGATCGCTGCATTGATATTATTCAATTTGATATAAGCCTTTATGAGATGTCGCCGACGTCCGATCGAGGCATTGTTATTATCTGCTTTGATATAAGCCCTTTATGTGATGTCGCCGACGTCCGATCATGCATTGCTATTATTTATTTGTTATAAGCCCTTTCCGTGATGTCGCCAGACGTCCGATCGCGCAATGTTTTATTTATCGACCTTCCTTCGAGGCGCTGCTTCGCATACTTGATTGGGTTCACGCTATTTTCTTTGGTTTACGCTACGATCACCGCCGCTTTCCCATTTTTCCCTCGACTTGCCTTTTTGAAATTAAGTGCACCCTTGTTAAAATACTCATGTCGATTCATGCATGCATTTGTTATATCTCTCGTCTCAACTGTCTTGCGAAAGTACATTCAAAGTACTCACCTGGCTTGTTGATTTGGCCAGATGCTGACGAAGGCGATCTCATGGATGAAGAGTTCGATAGCGAGTCCGACGCTTAGAGGAGTCCCACCACCACGCACACTTCCTCGGATTTGGTCATCGCTTATCACCGCTCGCTACCTAAATAAAATTCATCGAGCTCACCTCGACGCTCGATGAGCCACCAGTGTAGTAACATTGCTACCCATTCCACTGTGTTACTCCACCCAACCACTATTATCTCAAGTCAGTAGTATTGCCACCCCACCTTTGTGCCATATCCGCCATATGTATAATTATTGGCGTGTTTGTAATAATTGTTGAGCCGCCTTCACTCAACCCCCGTAATATAACAATGCTATCGCTTATTGTACCAAAGTTTTGTCTACCAAAGGAGGAGGATTTTCCTCACACTGGGCATGAGAAGACCAGTCTTTCAATAAATATTTTTATTGAAAAACGGGTCGTGACAAGCTTGGTACCAGAGCCAGGCTGACTGTAGGAAGCCACTAGGTGCGATCGCTAATCGGATATTAGCAATTTGTGAGCCTTTTATTATTTTTTGCAAATGTAGTCATTTTCTGACAGTCAGCATAAATTTATGATCTGACCACTCAGAATTTTTGCCTACTTTTGTAGATGGCCGACAAAGAATCGCGAAGTCTCGTGTGTTCGCCAACGAGCCCGATGGGTTCGCTGCTTCTCACCTTCATCGCTCAGTGGCGATGGGGCCATCCGTGCGCCTGCCTTCTCACTCCAAGACCAGGTCAACGACGGTCCGACCATGCACCGTGCTGCGGTGCAATTCAAGGAGGGCGCCATGAGCTACGCCGCCTCGTATTTGGGGAGAGCCATGCCCACGGAGAGGCATGCTATGCAGATGGCAGCCCGTGAGGCGATAGCTCGTCTCAGGGAAGACCTTCCATCAATGAAGACTCGTCGTTACCGCTACCTTCCATGCCACGTGCCATACGCCTGTCACTACTCATACGCTTGCCCCAGAGGGGAGCGAGATGAGGCTTTTGAGATGCTTGTCGGATATCTCCGGGCTCTGGAGGCAGCCTTCGACAGCCTGGTGGACGACTCGTGGCTGCCCGCATGGACTCACCCATGGCAGTGCCGCCAACAGAGGGAGCTTCAGACACCGCACCACCACCGACGCTCGCCTCACATCAAGATCTTTACACCGACCACTCGCGCCATTCCTCGTCAGCCGCCTTCCACCAAGGAGTTCAACCAAGCCATTGCACCCACTCCAGCTTCGCCAAGACCACCCATCGCTACCACACCTGCAGACGCTGCTGCTCCATTTAGGGCACCTGCCCCATCTACCCAGCGCAGCACTACCCGCCTCGAGCCTATTAGCGAGGAGGAAGTCGAGTCCCCGCCTCACCGTGATCTCACCCTTGGCGAGCAAAGGAGGTCCTCAACATCTCCTCCGACTAGTGCGCTTGATCGCTGCGCGATGAACCGACTTGTATGATATGTACATAGGTTGTGAGCAGAGTCTGCTTATGCATCATGTAGGAGCCGGAGAAGTGCACTAGCCTAAATAACATGTCGATTATGTACGATATCCCGAGTGATGTATTGTATAATTACCCCTCGCATGTAAGATATGTACGAGCAGTCCTTCTCCTAACGCAAACGGCGCTTTTATTTCAAAAAAAAACACGGTCCTCGGAGTGTCCTTTTGGTTTTGTTCGCCCTGCACATTTATTTTTGCGACTCAGTTTTCTTTTCTTATGAGTTTTACAAAATGTATCCCCAGAGTGAAAAATGTCTCGCCCTCGACGCGCTTCCATGCCAGCTCCGCCAGAGGAAAATTATGATGCGCAACACAGAACAATTTCACACAGGACAATGAGCCAACAGGCAGTTGAATCAAGATTTCACAGATGTGCCGCCTATGAGCAGAGTCAAGAACAGATCAGAATTAATGAATCATGTCATTACTATGGGGAATCGCCTGACAATTCCAGCAGCAATCCAAATTGTCTGAAGCATGTAAGACGCGGCCCCAAACATTTTCTCATACCGACAAACCTTTGAGGTCAAGACCGCTTCGGACATGGAAAGAAGATTAATTATTGCCAAGTGTTCAGACCAGGAAAAGTGCTGTATGCACCCCACTATCTCGACAGAGCAGCTGCCTCATGGTGGGAGAATTTCTCCACATGCACCCCAACGAAAATAATATAACTTGGGACGATTTTAAGGAAGGTTTTCGTGGGGCCCATATTCCAAAAAGCCTTATGAAAATCAAGAAGAGGGAATTCGATGATCTCAAGCAAAGGACCATGACCGTGTCAGAATACAACGGGCAATTTACATCGTTATCTCGCCACGCCAATGAGGAGCGATGACCGAAAGCAAGAAGATGGAGAAATTTTGACGGCCCGGCGCTCGACTTAAATGCCAACTGGTCGTATACACTTTTCCAGATTTCAAGACACCGTGGATAAGGCCATTACCTTGAAAATGAAAGGCGAGCTCGAAGATTTCCGCAGTTTAAAAGGGACCAGAAAAATCACGCCAGAATCCCCGAGGCAAGGCGGAGTTTCGTAAAGGTGATGCACGCAAGACCTCGACAAATGTCTCACGACCAGTCCGAATTTCCATGCCAGGATAAAGAGTTCGTGATATCGCCCAGCATAACCTGCTACGCCAGGGGAGGAAGGCACTACTCCAAACAATGCCCCAAGCCAAGGAACTCGACTCAAGCCAAACAACGGTGGTATTAATTCAGCGCCAAGCGCAACAATTTCAACCCCAACAATAATCACAGAAGGGTCACCAACCACGTGACCAGAGAGGAAGCACGGAATGCCCCGATATCGTACTCGCACGCTTCGTCAACACAATACCTGCCATGGTTTTGTTTGATTCTCGAGCTTCACTGCTCGCTTTCAAAAGTTTTGCCTTGCAAAATAATTTTTCGATTCTCCCTTGAAAAATCAATGATCGCCAAGTCCCCGATTAAGCAAGTCACCCAGAGTTACTGCCAAGGTGTGACAATTGAGTTTGAAGGATTAAAATTCCACGCCAACCTCATTGTACTAGAAAATAAAGGGCTGGACGTCATCTTGGGGATGGATTGGTTGACCACCAACAAAGGTTTCATTGACTGCTTCAACAGGACCGTGATCCTCACCCATCACCACGGGAAGACAATAAAAGTTTCAGCCAAGGAGAGGAAAATACCCCGACAACCGAGATTGAATAAGGTGGATATTTCTGAAGTAAGCAAGGTTCCGGTAGTATGTGAATTTCCGACGATTTCAAGAACCGCCAGAATGCCACTGCATCGAGAAATAGAATTCAGCATTGAGCTAGCACCGTGAACTGCTCCCATCTACAAGAAACCATACAGGATGGCACCATCCGAATTAGTAGAATTGAAGAAACAAATAAAGGAATTATTGGACAAAGGGTATATACGAGCTAGCTCCTCACCTTGGGGTTCACCAATATTGTTTGCCAAAAAGAAGGATGGCACACTGAGATTGTGTATCGATTATCGAGCACTTAACATGGTCACAATCAAGAACAAATATCCAATGCCACGAATAAATGATTTATTCGATCAGCTCGCCACGCCAAGGTATTCTCCAAGATTGACTTGAGGTCGATACCATCAATTAAAAGTACGGATGTAAGATATTCCAAAGACAGCCTTCACCTCCAGATATGGACCGTATGAGTTCACAAGAATGCCATTTGGGCTAACAAACGCTTCGATATTTTGTTCATCTCATGAACAAAGTATTTATGAAGTACATGGACAAGTTCGCTGGTATTCATCGACGATATTCGATATACCCAAGACACCAAGAGCATGTCAACATCTCCGAATTGTGCTAGGAGAACTCAGAAGATCGCTTATACGCCAAATTCAGCAAATGTGAATTTTGGCTAAGGCAAGTAGGCTTTCGGGCCATGTGTTAACCTAAGAAGGTATTGTCAGAGACCCGAAAAGGTCACGGCCGTGTTTGGTTGGAAGACGCCAGCCAGCAGAACGGACGATTTAAGTTTTCTAGGGATGGCAGGTTACTACCGAAGATTTATCGAAGGATTTTCCACAATAGCCAAACCAATGACACAACTTCTCAAGAAAGACAAGAAGTTTGACTGGACGGAAGCTTGTGAGAAAAGTTTCCAAGAGCTAAAGAAGAAACTGACGACAGCACCAGTATTAACTGTGCCAGACATACACAAGAGTTTTGAAGTGTATTGTGACGCATCTCGAAAGGGCCTCGGTGCGATAATGCAGGAAGGAAAAGTCGTCACAGATGTTTCCGCATAACCCGCAAGCATGAGGAAAATTATCCTACTCATGATCCGGAGTTGGCAGCAGCTATCCATGCACTCAAGGAATGGAGACATTTCACTTGGAAACCGTGAAATATACACGGATCATAAGAGTCTCAAGTATATTTTCACCCAACCGTAACTCAATTTGCGGCAGCGACGCTGGTTGGAATTGGTAAAGGATTATGATGTTGGAATCCACTACCACCTGTGCAAGGCAAATGTTGTAGCAGATGCACTAAGTCGGAACCCCACCCAAACAACGACAACAAGGACAAGCTTGAGGCCTGAATTTCGCAGGAATTTGCTAAGCTCAATCTATTGTCACCACCGAAGGAAGTGTGTCAAACTTAGAGATACAACCTACCCCGATAGACAAGATTAAAGAGGCTCAGCGTGGTCACCCCAAAGATTGAAGGCATAAACGGAAATGAAATTGGGCAAAGCCCTGAATTCATTGTCGATGAACAAGGAATATTATGGTACGAGAATAGACTTTATGCATCAAATATTCATGATCTTAAACAACAGATCTTGGCTGAAGGCCACACCGCCCCATATTCAATTCACCTGGTGGGACAAAATGTACAAAGACCTTCAGAATCATTTTGGTGGCATGGTATGAAGAGGGACATAGCCACATTTATTATGCGGTTGTGACTCATGTCACGATTAAGGCCGAGCACCGTAAACCGCCGGACTATTGCAACCAAATAAGATACCCGAGTGGAAATGGGACGAGATCGATGGATTTCATTGTTGGGCTACCAAGGTCACAACGTGGGCATGATGCCATATGGGTCATCACGGATAGATTGACTAAAGTAGCGCACTTCATTCCCGTAAAGACAACTCACACCACACGTAAGCTCGCCAGATCAGATCTCTCCCGTATTGTCCGCCTACATGGAGTTCCAAAGACCATAATATCCGATGAGGCACTCAATTGCCTCCAGATTTTGGGATCACCGCAGCAGGCCCTGGGACCCAACTAGCTTTCAAGATCAAGATACCACCCGCAGACCGATGGGCAACCGAAAGCCAGAATCAAATTTTGGAAGACATGCCGAGGGCATGTGTTCTCACCTATGGAGCCAGCTTGGGAGGAAAGCCTACCATACGCGAAGTTTGCATACAACAATAGTTACCGCACCAGCCTCGCAAATGGCACCTTCAAGCCTTGTACGGGCGAAGATGCCGACTTCGCTAAATTGGTCGAGACCGAGACACCGTATCTTCGCCCGCATATGCTCAAGGAAGCCGAGGAAAAGGTCAAACTAATCAAGGACCGACTTAGAACAGCTCAGAGCCGACAGAAAAGCTATTATGATCGGAAACATCGTGAAGTAAATTTTGAACCCGGTGAGTTGGTGTACTTACGAGTATCTCCTATGAGGGGACTACAGCGTTTAAGATCAAGGGAAGTTAGCACCAAGATTCATTGGACCATTTTGCATAGTGGCACTAAGAGGCACGGTAGCCTACCGCTTAGACTTACCCAAGAATTGTCCGACATCCATGACGTGTTTCACGCCTCCCAACTAAGAAAATGCGGAGCAACCCAGAGAAGCAAGTATCCCATGAGGACATCGACATACAACCAGACCTCACCTATCGGGAACACCCAAAGGAAAATATTGAGGAATCCGAACGAAGAACCGCATGTAAAACCATCAAGTTTTTCAGTGGTTCAAAGGAGCAATCACACCGAGAATGAAGCCACTTGGGAAAGAGAGGATTTTCTTCTGACAGAGCACCCACACCTGCTTAAGGATCAGCTGAAATCTCGACGAGATTTTTCCTAAGGGGTAGGTGTTAGACACTCCAAAATTTTTGTTGGTTTGTTTTCAAAAAAAAAAAAAAAAAAGTTTTGGTTTTCACTTGGTTTTTAATCCATTCTTGTTTTGCCAATCTCCTTTGGATAAAACTCCCTCAAGACATTTGAACAGCCCAAACATCATTCCAACCAATAAAATCTATTTCGGATTTTATTTGAATTATTTTCTCTGCTTAACTATTCTCGCCTATTTCTTTTGAGCCTTGAGATTTGCAAAGCAAGTGCCCTAATGCTTTGATTTATAACCTCAACCCAACTCCCCGGATAGTCCTTTATACCCACAACCCAGATCCATCTTGATCCACCCTTCCCTTCTCAAATATTTCAAATTACACTCATCAGAATTTGGATCAGAATTGCCAAATTTGGTGAAATTCATATCTATACTTCTCCAAAAATTCTACAAAAATTCAGACAGCCTATAGTTGCAATGAGAGGCCACTCCACCAAAAATCAGCTCAAGGAAAATCCCTACATGCCTCAGATCATTCTCATTTAACACCTTGCAGCAATCGCTTTTCTTCCATCACAAAAGTTCGCTTAAATTCAGACTTCAACTTCGACAGCCCGGCCACGCGATCACAAGGCGCTTTGGCACGCTGTCGCGCCTAACCTTCTTGTCCGAGTCCCACATGCGCGCTACGCGCTCTCGCGCCGGAGGCACCTTTGCCCGCCAAGGCGGCTGCGGTCTTGGCGGCGTCGAATCTCAGAGCGCCAACACCCAGCAGAACGGCGCGCGCAACGCCGCTCGGCGCCGCCTGCACCACCCGGTGGCTCACTGGGCGATATTCGCACCAGGCACGCCAGGGCACTGCCGCTGGC
The DNA here is from genome assembly GCA_021437245.1 of Aegilops speltoides. Classification (NCBI taxonomy): domain Eukaryota; kingdom Viridiplantae; phylum Streptophyta; class Magnoliopsida; order Poales; family Poaceae; genus Aegilops; species Aegilops speltoides. Next base: position 17,419 of record JAHHZJ010003901.1, on the reverse strand, counting down.
GCTGGCGCGCAAGACAGTAGCGCTTCGCCGACGGGCTCAAGCCGCCTCTGTTCCGCCGAACTCCGCTTAAACCGCCAAAACCCAACGCGTTAACGACGAATCGAAGCAGAGGGTGACCGTGATGACGCCCCACCTCCGCAACCTCCTGCTCAACCTTCACGCCAGAATCACCCCGCCGAGAACCCTGCTCGCCACCGCCTGGCCGCCTATAAAGGGCCCCGAGCTCGCCGAGCACACACCACCCCGCACCACCCGAGCACCCCACTGTGCCACTAGGAGGACCCCGAGGAGGTCTCTTCTCCAACTCCGCAGCCCTGCTCCGCCTCGGCCTCCACCTCGATTCACTCCGTGAGGCCGCCTCCGTGCCCAAACTCCGCTCACCCTCTCTAGCTACCATGAGTCTAACCTCGCCAATTTGCACCTTGCAGCCCTCTCCGCTAACTCCACTCGTCTCAACCGCCGTCTGCCGAGTAAGAGCCGCCGACACGGATTGGCCACGCACCTTCCACCTCCCCAGACGCTGAATGGTGCCTCAACCCAGAGGTACTACCCGATCCCCGCTCGCTGTGGATCGCCACGGCGACCACCGCACTCGGGCGCTGGCTGGCCTGCCCTCCGCTCGATTTTAAACCCGATGTGGAGCCCACCTGCCAGCCTCTCACCTTTTAAACGGTTGTCAAGGCGCTTTCGCCAAAGTACGCCTCCTCCGGGCCGGGCGATTTTGGGCCGCTTGCTTTTTTTTAAACGAGCCTCGAAACTTTCTCGCTTCATCACGTATGGGTCCTTGGGCTAAAACCTTTATAACTTTTTAACAGTAAGGAATTTTTGAGTGATTCTTTTCTGTTCTCTTCAAATTTCTGTCTAGTTTTTTATCATATTTATTTGGAAAATATTTGATCAACTTTCTGTACCTCACGGTATTTACGATAGCGCGGTATTTCTGTGTACCGTAGATACCAAGGTGGTGAAGGAGACGCGAACTCGCCGAACTAGGCCCCGACTACTCCGAGCCAGGCAAGCATGTTTGAACTTTTGATATGATGAGTGTCTTGGCATGTTTGCATTAAAACGGTTTCATGAAGTGTTTGCATTAAAATGGTTTCACGAAATGTTTGCATTGAAATGGTTCATGACACGTTCATAAGCATCCCGATGAATTTTGTTTCATGAAAAGGTTGAGACAAGTGAGTTAAAGAAATCCATGAGTTCATGGAAATGAGGTTGCATGGCCACATGGTGGCATGAAGAAGGCTAAGATGGTAGTGTTGTAGCATGCCAGTCTTAAGCCAGTAAGTGTTTGACTCCGGCATCAATTCCCGTTCATTTCCTTTCCGTACTACCACATGTTTCCCGCAAGGGGTAGGGTTTAGTAAGAGGTAAACCACTTCCCGGTACACACCAAATGGAGAGGCCGGGATGAAGGTTCCATGGCCCTGGATTAAAGCCTCTCATCCGGTCAGGGGGCATGGGTGTTTCCGGTTGGGACCGAGAGGGGGGCACCCCTTAGAGCGCCACAGATATAAATTTGATCCCATGTCATTCGAGTGTGTGATCTCCCCGCCTCAAAGTTTTTCTTGAACGCTGTCAAGGGTGATTCCTGGCAACGTGAAGTGGAATGGGTGTGTACTGGTTAGGTTGTGTTTTCTTCCGAAATACCATAAACGGAACTAGTCCCTCGTGACTACGGAAACCCGTTGGCTGTGGGCATTCTAGTACAAACTCTGCAGAGTCAACTCCCCATTTCAACATCATATCCATGACCCTGCTTTCGGTCTCACCTATCGTGTCAATAGTCACCTTGGTGGCAAGAACCCCGTAAGCTAAAAGAGTGTGAAGTTTGGCTAAAGTTGTGCCTTGTGAAGGACTAACCGCTAACCATCCTGTGGAATATCATTCCGCATACATTTACCTCACCCGTTATGACAATGAATTATAAGCCCTTTATGTGACGCCGCCGACGTCCGATCGCTGCATTGTTATTATTCATTTTGATATAAGCCTTTATGTGACGCCGCCGACGTCCGATCGCGTAATCGTTATTATTTATTTTGATATAAGCCCTTTATGAGATGTCGCCGACGTCCGATCGCGCATTGTTATCATTTATTTTGATATAAGCCTTTATGTGACGCCGCCGACGTCCGATCGCGCATTGTTATTATTCATTTTGATATAAGCCCTTTATGTGACGCCGCCGACGTCCGATCGCGCATTGTTATTATTCATTTTGATATAAGCCTTTATGTGACGCCGCCGACGTCCGATCGCGCATTGATATTATTCAATTTGATATAAGCCTTTATGAGATGTCGCCGACGTCCGATCGAGGCATTGTTATTATCTGTTTTGATATAAGCCCTTTATGTGATGTCGCCGACGTCCGATCGCGCATTGCTATTATTTATTTGTTATAAGCCCTTTCCGTGATGTCGCCGACGTCCGATCGCGCAATGTTTTATTTATCGACCTTCCTTCGAGGCGCCGCTTCGCACACTCGATTGGGTTCACGCTATTTTCTTTGGTTTACGCGCGACTACCGCCGCTTCCCATTTTTCCCTGACTTGCCTTTTTGAAATTAAGTGCACCCTTGTTAAAATACTCATGTCGCATTCATGCATGCATTTGTTATATCTCTCGTCCAACTGTCTTAAGAAGTACATTCAAAGTACTCACCGCTTGTTGATTTGGCCAGATGTCGACGAAGGCGATCTCATGGATGAAGAGTTCGATAGCGAGTCCGACGCTTAGAGGAGTCCTACCACCACGCATGCACCCCGGATTTGGTCATCGTTATCACCGCTCGCTACCTAAATAAAATTCATCGAGCTCACCTCGACGCCGATGAGCCACCAGTAGTAACATTGCTACCCATTCCACCGTGTTACTCCACCCAACCACTATTATCTCAAGTCAAGAGTATTGCCACCCCACCTTTGTGCCATATCCGCCATATGTATAATTATTGGCGTGTTTGTAATAATTGTTGAGCGCCTTCAGCCAACCCCTGTAATATAACAATGCTACGCTTATTGTACCAAAGTTTTGTCTACCAAAGGGAGGATTTTCTCACACTGGCATGAGAAGACCAGTCTTTCAATAAATATTTTATTGAAAACGGGTCGTGATAATGTCTTGGCCATATCACATCACAACATGCCCTGCAAAACAAGTTAGACGCCTCTACTTTGTTGTTGCAAGTTTTACGTGGCTGCTACGGGTTGAGCAAGAACCGTTTACCTCACGCATCAAAAACCACAACGATAGTTTGTCAAGTTGGTGCTGTATTAACCTTCGCAAGGATCGGGCGAGCCACACTCGGTTCAACTAAAGTTGGAGAAACCGACACCGCTTAGTCACCGTGTGCAAAGCACGGCGGTAAACCAGTCTCGCAGAAGCGTGACGCTGTAATGTCGGTCCGGCCGCTTCATCCAACAATACCGCCAACCAAAGTATGACATGCCGGTAAGCAAGATGACTTGTATCGCCCACAACTCACTTGTGTTCTACTCATGCATATAACATCAACGATACAACCTGGCTCGAGACCATCTGGGTAACGAGTAATTTCAAAAATTTCCACGCACACGCAAGATCATGGTGATGGCATAGCAACGAGAGGGGAGAGTGTTGTCTACGCACTCGCAGACCGCTGCCGGAAGCGCTATGACAACGCTGTTGATGTAGTCGCACGCCTTCACGACTTGACCGATCCAAGCACCAATGTACGGCACCTCTCGTGTTCAGCACACGCCCAGCTCGATGACGCCCCCGACTCCAATCCAGCAAAGCGTCAGATGAGTTCCACAAGACGACGGCATGGTGACGATGATGATGTTCTATCGCGAAGGGCTTCGCTAAACTCTACGATTTATATGACCGAGGTGGATTATGGTGGAGGGGGCACCGCACACGCTAAGGAACCATCCGTAGATCAACTTGTGTGTCTATGGGGTGCCCTCCCACGATATAAAGGGGAGAGGAGGAGGGGCCGCCAAGAGGGGAGGCGCTGCTTAGGGGCCAAACCTACTCCAAGTAGGTTTGGCCCCTTTCCTATTAGGAGTAGGAGAGGGAAGGAAGAGAGGGAGGAAGAAGGAAAGGGGGCCGCCCTCCCAATTCAGATTGGGCTTGGGGGCGTGCCCTCCTTTGCTCCTTCTCCCGCTTTTCCACTAAGGCCCAATAAGGCCCATATACTTACCGGGGTTCCGTAACCTCCTGGATCTCCCAGATAGTCCCAATCTCATCCGAACCTTTCCGTGTCCAAATATATCCGTCCAATATATCAATCTTTATGTCTCGACCATTTCGAGACTCCTCGTCATGTCCGTGATCACATCCGGACTCAACAACCATCGGTACATCAACACTTATAAACTCATAATAAAACTGCTCATCGTAACGTTAAGCGTGTTGACCCTATCGGTTCAAGAACTATGTAGACATGACCTAGAAATATTCTCGGTCAATAACCAATAGTGGAACCTCGGATGTTCATATTGGTTCCTACATATTCTACGAAGATCTTTATCGGTCAAACCGCATAACAACATACGTTGTTCCCTTTGTCATCGGTATGTTACTTGCCCGAGATTCGATCGTCGGTATCCAATACCTAGTTCAATCTCGTTACCGGCAAGTCTCTTTACTCGTTCTGTAATACATCATTTCATAACTAACTCATTAGTTACAATGCTTGCAAGGCTTAGGTGATGAGTCTTACCGAGAAGGCCCAGAGATACCTCTCCGACAATCGGAGTGACAAAACCTAATATCGAATTATGCCAACTCAACATGTACCTTTGGAGACACCTGTAGAGTACCTATATAATCACCCAGTTACGTTGTGACGTTTGGTAGCACACAAAGTGTTCCTCCGTAAACGGAGTTGCATAATCTCATAGTTGTAGGAACTTTGTATAAGTCATGAAGAAAGCAATAGCAACATACTAAATGATCAAGTGCTAAGCTAACGGAATGGGTCAAGTCAATCACATCATTCTCCTAATGATGTGATCCCATTAATCAAGTGACAACACATGCCTATGGTTAGGAAACATAACCATCTTTGATCAATGAGCTAGTTCAAGTAGAGGCATACCAAAGGACACTATGTTTGTCTATGTATTCACACATGTATCATGTTTCTCGTTAATACAATTCTAGCATGAATAATAAACATTTATCATGATATGAGGAAATAAATAATAACTTTATTATTGCCTCTAGGGCATATTTCCTTCAAGCGTAAACCTATAAGAAGATTCACCGGACGGAGAAGGGGGTGATGTTAATGTACATGGGGAGAAGGTAGTGGGGGGAAAGGGGAGGCCCAAGAGGAGGAGCTGCTTGGTGGTAAAAGGGAGGGCTATGGAGACAGAGATGAAGGAGGTTGAAAGTAGCGGGTAGTACCAATGGAGCAAACATTATATCGGTCGGTTGCAGCAGAGTCTCCGCCGAGAGCAATGAAAATCATAAGTCGAATCGCCGGGCCTGGAATGGCCCGCAGTTCAGAGCCTTCTCGAGTTGGGGAGGAGAGAGGAGCCCACATACTTTTTCTTATGGAGACGAAATTGACAAAGGAAGGAGTTGGATAGATTTCGTGGTTGCTAGGGCTTACGCAAATGAATGCGTGAATCTCAAGGTAGAAGCCGTGGGTGGCTCTGCTCGAGGAGGGGTTGGATGTTACGCTATGGTCGTATGGTAGGAGGCATGTGGATGTTGACGAACGGAGGAGGGGTATGATGTGGAGACTTACCGGAGTTTACGGGAGTCTGAGGCGGAAGGAAGAAAGAGACATGGAAGGCGCTGAAGCTGCTAGGGCAACAACACCAACAGAACGGCCATGGCTGTGTGTAGGAGATTTCAACGAGATCCTAACGTGATGAGAAAGAAGGAGGAGCGGACAGATCCCAAAGGTGTATGGACGACTTTTAGGGAGGCACTTGACTCTTGTGAGTCTGATGACATTGGTTACATTGGAGATAAATTCACGTATGGAACCATAGCAGGACCTCGACACTTATATTCGTGGAAAGATTGATAGAGGTACGGCTAATGCAAGATGGTGTGAGGTGTTCTGATTTCTCCGCTATAAACGGATACCCTAGGTATTCAGATCACCGCCGGTGATCGCTCAAACTTTGGGTGCCGGAGCTGGGTTCGAATGGAGGAGAACCTTTCGTTTGAAGCGTGGTGGTTGCAAGAGGAAGGTTGTTCGAAGTGATACGGAGGCATGGGAGGCGGGTTGTATGCAGGTCAAGGTGGGGTTAGCGCCGCTATGGCGTAAAGAAGTTGTAGGGGAGATTGAAGGGCGACTGCAGAAAGCTCGTAAGGATCTGGAGACCTGTATGCGATGCCCGGTGTCGAGGAGAAGATTGCACAAGAGGCGAGGCTGAGATGTGTGGTGAATGATCTTGAAGAGAAGAAGAACACGAAAGAGAAACAACGTTCCCGGGTGTCATGGCTGAAGGATGGGAACAGAAACACTGTTATTTCATGGCCTTTGCCTCGCTAGAAGGAAGATGAATGGGGTGAAGGAAGAAGGAAGATGGGACGATGGTGAAGGAGGGAGAGGAGTTAACTAACTATATTTGCTCTTACTTTCAGTGACCTCTTCACTTCTCGACAGGAAACCGATCGCACAAACTCATTGACAAGGTTGAGCCACGATCACCACGCCTGTGCATGCTGTTCGATGCGAGTTCACCCGGGAGGAGGTGAAAGCCGCCTCGATCACGTTGGAGACTTTAAGGCACCGGCCTCGATGGGATGCCTTCCATCGCTTATAAAAGGCATTGGCAATTTATGGGTGATAGAGTGGTGGATGAGGTCCCGATACCTTAATGGCGGCCCTATCCCGGAGGGCTGGAATGATACAATAGTTGTGCTAATCCCCAAGGTGAAGAGCCCGCCCGTAATCAAGGATCTACGCCTCTATCGCTTTGTGCAATTTTATTTATAAGCTCGCCTCTAAAGTCCTTGCCAGCCCACTACTAGGAAAAGCCCAGCAGCAGCGCTGGTTTTGGCCTATCAAGAGCGCGGTAGGAGCGCCATCGATAAGGCGCCATAGCCTAATGCCTAGCAATAGCGCTGCCTTGACCCACGCCATCGCTAAATTGACTTAGTAGCAGGCTTCTTCGTAACATCGCTATCGGTAATTAGTAGTAGCGCTTCTTTACACGCCGCTACTACTATTATTTAGTATTTTATTTCTTTTCTTTTCATGTTGTATCCATACACCTTTACACAAGTTTTCATACAACAGGAATTTAGAGATTGTTTTACATCATAATGGATTATTATCATGGGTGAAGAATAAGGATTAGTTTCAAGTGGATGTCCATCCACTTGAAACTAATCCGCTGTTCTTTCACCCAATGATATAATAATATCATCATCATCATCATATCATTAACAACTTAGCATCATAATACATCATTGTCATATAACACCTCCTCAATATCATCGCTTTTCATCATTGACATCACATAACACCTCCTCAAGATCATCATTATCAACTCTAACACATTACCACATAATAAACATATTGTACCTCATAGGACCTATTACATCTGATTAAGACCTACTACATTTTCTAAGGTAAAATAACAAAAACAAGATAGCCCCGACTTCCATTATGGAGAATGGAGATTAGCATGTCTCCAATTCTTGCCTTTCGCTGAATGTTACTTCCAAGAACCTCCTTGTAATGTCCATACATTTCTTCCATTCTCCGATGATCATGTGTTCACGGGTTTTAGAACTGATATGCACAGTGAGCTCCATAGATTTACCCGGCAAGATGTTCAGAATCGAGAGGCTACTCATGCAGAGACATCGATGAGGCACACAATCCATTGGGAGTTTCGCTGAAAACATAATAATAACTTAATGGAGAAAATTAGACGCTGAAATAGTTGAAGTCATGCTTAATGGAGAAAAAACACTTGTCGTTGTTATGCATCGCTTCACAATCAAGGTCTCTCGAGCTTAATGTCGAAGCGCCGATCGTCGCCCAAATTAACGTAACCTGTCGCATACATACCTCGATCGTCGTGGCACCAGCTACACTCCTCGGAGACCGCCGTCAGTCTCGAAAGTACGACATTTCCTACAATCATAATTCAAAGATTAAACTTGTACATATTCTAGCACAAGTCATGCCAGAATTCACGACAAAATCCGCATGACCTTTGCTAAAAAGGACATATCGAAGCGCCTGAAATTTGCCGAACGGAAATTAATCAACACTCCGCAAAACATAGGCCACTCGGAGATGTAAACTGAACATGAACGCCACTTGGGCAACCACATATCCAATTTGAGCAACAACACAAGATATACAAAGATATTTGGCTGGTCTCACCTCGATGTCGAAGGGGTCGGTGGATCGGGACGACGACGGGATGTCGGAGGGGGTCGGTGACGGGGACGACGGAGGTCACCTGAAACCATATAAGTTATCACTAACAACAAACATGACATGTTCAACTAGTTTTATTAATTCAACTAGTTCTTACTAAATATAAACTTACTATAAATAGAAAAAAACTAGTTCTTTCTAAAAATAAAGTAGTTCAACTAGTTATATTAATTATCTTACTAAAAATAGATTAGTTCTGTTAATTCAACTAGTTCAACTAGTTTATTAATTTACTTACTAAACTAGTTCAACTACAACTAAAGTAGTTAAACTACCACTACTACTACTAAAAATCTAGTACTAACTAAGCAACATCTAGTACTAGCTAACCCTAAATTAACATCTACTACTACTAAATCTAGTACTAACTAGTGGCAGGGGTGGGGGCAACGGAGAGGTAGCTAGGGGCGGCGAGGTCGAGGGCGGTGGGAGGAGGGCTGCCGACGAAGGAGGGAGGAGGGCGGCCGCAGGCGGAGGGAGGAGGGCGGCAAGTGAGGAGGGAGGGCGGTTGCAAAGCGGAGGGAGGATGTGCGAGGAGGATGGACGAGGGCTGGAAGGAGGGGAGTACCTCGGCGGCGGACGGATGAAGGCGGCGGCGGCGACGATTTACGGTCTGACGCGCGTAGAGTGAGAGGTGCGTGAGAGGGCCGGTCGTAAGTGGGTATATAGGATAGTTGTAGCTGCTTGCCAAAACACGCCACAACTATTCTGAGTAGCAAGAGCGCCTCACAAGAAAGTGCGCCATCGCTATAGCTAGCGGGGCAAGGTCATGGAATTATAGCAGAAGCGCCAGTATGTTACACACGCCCATCGCATTTCAAGTCAAGAGCGCTGCTTAGCGTACACGCCGCCGTCAAGCTAAGTAGCAGAGCGTGGTATTTTGAAGAGCGCCACCGTAAGATTCTCGTATAGGCTTTTCCCTAGTAGTGACCATCAAGATCATTCTACCCGAGATAATTTTTGATAACCAAAGTGCATTTGTGCCGGGTAGGCTGATTACGGATAACGTTCTCATTGCGTATGAGCTATCACACTTCCTGTTCGGACGGAAGAAAGGGAAGGAGAGTTTTGCTGCAGTTAAGGCTGATATGAGCAAGGCCTATGATCGAGTTGAGTGGAATTTTTTGGAAGCTATGTTGGGAAAATTGGGTTTCAAACAGTGCTGGGTGGATCTCATCATGAAGTGTGTCTCCACGGTGAAATATCAGATCAAAGTAAATGGTGCTTTATCACACCAATTCAGTCCTTCATGTGGTTTGAGACAGTATGCACCCCATATCACCATATCTCTTTGTCATTTGTGCGGAGGGGCTTCGCACTTCTTCATGACGCCCAAAGGAATGGTCTCATAAGGGGTGAAAATTTGCTCCAATGCACCGGCTGTGTCTCACCTTCTTTTGCCGATGACTCCATGTTGTTACTTAAGGCGAGCAGGAGGAGGCGGCTGCGCACAAGAGGGGTTCTGACTTGTATGAGCAATGTTCGAGACAATGCATCAACACAGAGAAATCGGTTGTAATGTTCAGCCCGAACACGCCAGCAGAGCTACGGAATTGGTGAAACGAACCATACACATTTAGAGCGAGAATTGGAATGAGAAGTATCTTGGCCTCCCTTCATGTGGGTAAATCAAAGAAGAAAGCTGCTATGTCAAAAGCTGAATGGCGTGGAAGGTGTATGGTTGGCAAGAGAGGCTCATAGCGGAAGTAGGAAGGAGACCCTGTGAAAGCAAATACAGACAGCTATCCCAACTTTTGCTATGTCGTGCTTCTACCTCCCAAAGTCTTTTCTCGCCAAGAATTAAGCTCGCTTATGGGGAAGTATTGGTGGAGCCAAGAAGAGAAGGAAAATACGCTACACCGGATCGCTTGGGAAAATTGACGCGTCTAAAGCTCAAGGGGACTTGGATTCGTGTGGATATGCACAGCTTAACCTCGCTATGCTCTCTCGGCAGATTTGGCGTTGATCCAAAACCCGAGGCACTTTGTGCTCAGATCCTCAAGGCCCAAGCATTTCCAAACACTCATGTTCTTGACGCAGTGGCTAGGGATGGAATCTCTTATTCATGGAGAAGTCTCCTTCATGGGCTAGAGGTGTTTAAGGAGGGATACATTTGGCGATTGGGAGGGCACACAAGTGCGGATCTGGTCCGATCCATGGCTCCCCGTGCCGTGGTCACGGCGGGTTTTAAGCCCGAGGGGGCCAGCCTGCTTGAGTTCGCTTTCGATCTCATTAGCCCAATAACGGGAATTGGGACGAGCAACTAGTCGAGACTCTTGGCCATTGATGCAGCCTCTATTCTGCAAATCCTCTTCGCAAGGAGTTGATGATTTTATTGCTCGCACCAAGCAAAAGGAAATCACACAGCTAAGAGTGCATACAAATTGCATGTTCAGCTTGAGAAGAACGAGCGGGATGGCAATGCGGCAGAGTACGGGCCTACCGAAACCTCGGATAACTGCTATGATGATTCATGGAAGAGGTCAGGAAGCTACCCCGCCCAAGGAATAATCAGATGTTTGCATGGCGATAAAGCATGAGTCTCTGCTTTTGCAAACTAATCTTGTGAGAAGAGGGTGCAAGTTGAGGATAGAACGTGCTTATTTTGTGGAAGAGTGGAGGAGGACGAGGCGACTTGTTCGCCAAATGCAAGTTTGTCAAGGAAGTTTGAGGATCTTTCGCTAGAGAAGGAAAGGATGGAGATGGAATGTATCACGCCTGGCATGTGATGATGGACTTTCTATGGGGGCTAGATGAGAAGAAGCTGCCCTAATCCTTACATTCTCGTGGCTGTGGTGGAGCAACCGAATAAGGTGAGGGAAGGAGAGATGCCGGATACGGCCGAGGATGTAGCGAGGAGGACTAGGAGTAGCGCTTGAATACCGCCAGTGTCTATGCACAAGGAGGGCCTGCCCAGAAATCTGCATGGCTACCCCCATCGAACGACAAGATTAAGCTCAACATCGACGGATCGCATATGCCAAAGTAGATACACGCTGGATGGGGTGTGGTGGCGAGATGCGGCGGCACAATCTTGGGTGCAAGAGCTGGCAGAAGGAATTTGTTGTTGATGCCTTTGCGTCCGAGGTTCATGCAATGGCCAAGCCGCCTCCTATGTCATGGACATGGGTATGCTACGGTGATCTTCGAGACGGACCGCCAACCGTTAGCGGAAGCCATGGACTTGGGGAAGGTTGACTCTCGGCATACTCAAAGAATCATTGAAGATACTAAGCTTCAACTCAAACCGTGGTTTTCACACCATGAAATAATGTTCAGATGAGGCATGTAAACTCAGAGCTGATGAGCTTGCAAGCTTGGGCGATAGGATGTAAACCACTCTATGGAGTGGGAATCGATGTTCCAAATTGCCGGTGTATTAAGGTAGGGGTACCTCAAGACTCTCATCTTGTGCACGGGCAGCCGCAGCTCCCCATAGTCAGATCCACCATATGCTTGCCGGAGACCATTCCTGCTCCATACCAAGCCATTCAAGAACAAAGTGTACAAGATAGAAAATCAAGACCTCGCAAGAGGAGCTTGCCGGAAGGCCGCCTGTGCTCAAGATTACGCCACTATGTAAGCCTCGCGAGAGGAGCTCGCCGGGAGATTAGAAGACTACATCACGTAAGACACGCCGGCGCTTATACGCCCCCCGGCGAGGGCCCGAAGCGGCAAGTTACGAGCCCGACAAGCCCCTGCCCGAAGATCAAGATCCTGCAAGGTACTTGCCGGGCGAAGGCGATGCGCGCTTCGCGCCCAGCTCATCTGCGCCCACGCCGCTTTTAGCCTTCTCCAGACGCGTGGCGGTTGGTCAGGCCGCATGAGGGTGCGGTGGCGCCCACGGTGGTGGCTCCATCGCTGCGGCAAACGGAGACGCAAGGGCGGAGCTTTTGGGGCGACGGCGATGGGCATTTAATGCTCTTGTCCCCCGCCAAAAGTAGGTAGAATCCATCGCTCGCTAATCGTAGCTGCATCGCTCCCGCGACCGCTCCAACTACCACCTCTTTACATTTTTACCCTCTACCCCACGCTGACACCTGCCGTGACCCTTGCCCTATAAAAGGAGGCCCATGCACAACGAGAGGAGGTTCGACCATTTGCAACTCTCACGCCGGTAGCTACCATCAGAGCTCTTCAAGCCCCGAGGCACAATACAACACAAAGCAGCAAGAGGGTTTTACGCGACCATCGCGTCTGGCCGGGTAAAATCCCCGCCACAGACGCCGATCCGCTTCTCTCGGCATCCTCCGCCTCGCATCAACCCACGAAGGCCGCCCGCCCCATAGGTGTCGCGCCCCATCGCACCCGACATCTTTGGCGCGCTGTAGGGGCGCCGAGGTTGTGCGGACCTGATCCGCGTCGCGACCGCTTCTTCATCAACCTCTCCAGCTTGCCGGCGATTTCATCGACAATCGCGCCATGGCCTCAAGACGAGAGCCGGGGTCGCAGATCCGCTCGTTTTCCCCGCCGCCACCGGAGCCGCGGTGGGCGGAGGAGACGCCGGTGGAAGGGTGGACACCGCGGAGGGCGCCGCGGCGCCACTCGTGATCCAGGATGACGGATGACCGCGCCGGTCTCCGTGGATCCGCGGTCCATCTCAAGACACGACAGCCCAGCCGGGCGCCCGCCATGAGACGTGGTACTCGACGCTGGGCAAGAACATGCCGGAGGCTCGCGGATGCTCCGGATCGCTGTCCATGCAAGAGCAAGGCAAAGTGCCGAGACAGACCTCGCCCTCCTATCGCTACTAGGAGTCCGAGCATATCCTCGCTCTCGCCGCCTCGCCCCCACTCTCCGGCCGGGCAAGCGATTCTCCTCGAGCGCGCGCTGCCGCCGAACGCGCCATCGAGCCCAGTCCAGCAAGGACAGCTCGTGCTCACTCCGACAAACGCCGCCTCGAGCGCCTAAGCCCGGGCGAAGGTAGCTCGTGCTCGCTCCGCAAACGCATTCTTCCGGAGTGCTGCGCCGCCATCGTGGACGCGCCACGGGCTCCGCCAATGAGTGCAAAGAAACGAGAAAAGAAAAGCTGTTGTTTCGAGCTGCGGCAGAGCACTTTTAATTCCATGCTTTTTATGTTATGTCCTCGCGATTCGCCCTTCAGACGCTAAACCCGTGCGCGAGGAGGAGCTCGCCGTGAATGGTCGCACCCTTACTTTGCTTCAACACGCCAGCCGAAGTTAAGAGTGAGTTGCGACCAGCTTCGCGCTTCGCTTCGCTTCGAAGTCCGCCAGAAGTTAAGCTGCCGCGACTAGACGCTGCAAGGTTGCTTGCCGGAAGCGACACCAGCTGCGGGCTGCTGATGTTCCGCACTCAGCAAGCGCAGTTAAGCGCCGCAAGTTACCTAGAAGCGAGGGTGAAAGCGCACAAAGGATGTAGGGCGAGGGTATAACGTGGCGAGCCCCGCCGTGAGATGTCCTTCAGATGAGAGACTTGGGCGAGAGGAGCCGAGTCGGGTCCAGCTATGCATTTGTTTTGTTTTCGAGTCCGCCAACAAACACAAGTGTGCTGCTGCACCCTTATCTTGCTTTCGAGCCTCGCCAGCAAGTTGCTGCCGTGAATCGCCCGACAAGGTTGTTTGTCGAAGCAACACCGCCGGGGGGCTGTCCCGCGCCGCAAGCGTGTTCGTTCGCCGCAAGCTCCCCAAGAGCGAGAGTACAAACATACGAGGGCAAGGCACGGCATCAGACAGATAGTCAAGATTTATGTACACATACATATACATGAAGCAGCTTGCATGTCTACTCAGCTATTTTCATGACTGAAATTGCAGCAACAAGGAGGAACTGAAGATCACACCAGCGCTCGGGCCCGCAAGCTGTGGTCGCCGGGGCTGCGGTGCTGTGGTTCTTCTCGCAAGCCAGCTCACTGGGGCTGCGAGAGCCAAGATTCGCCTCCGCAAGGCAGAGTTGCTGGGGCTGCAGACGATAAGTTTTTCATCCTCGTCATGCATCCTCTATGGACCGGAGATGCAGGCTGCGCTTTGAACGAAAGTGTCTTGTAAAACCCGTGACGTGAGGAACCGAAGTCGTGGTCCAGCTTATGCATTTGGTTTGTTTCCGAGTCCGCCAACAAACACAAGTGTGCCGCTGCACCTTATCTTGCTTTCGAGCCTGCTCGCAAGTTAAGGCCGAATCTGCCTGGCAAGGTTGCTTGCCGGAAGCGACACCGCCAGCGGGCTGTCCCAAGACTGCAAGCGTGTTCGCCCGCAAGCTCCCCGATAGCGTAAGAACACACAAGGCACGCAACAAGTAAAAGACTCAGCCCGCAAGCTTTCCTCTTTCATTAAAAACATCCTAGCATAGTACAAGTCCATAGAGGATGAAAAACATGATAGAGAGGATTACAAGTTCTAATGCAGCTAATGCCCGAGGGCTTACAGATTAAAAAGATAAGGTGCTCGTGATCCTTCTCCTGCTTTCTGCTCAGAGTTCAGGAGGTAGGTCAAGGAGCCCCTGCAAGATAAGCCTCGCTGGGGAGGAGGCCCCTGCAAGAGGAGTTTGTCGGGAAAGGCGAAGGAGCGCCTAGGAGGGCGTGGGCGTGACGCCGCTGCCCTGTGAGCTGCGCAGGTGACGGGCATGGGGAACGATGCCCGGAGAGCCACGGGCGCAGAAGACACCAAGAGAACACCCTGGGCCGCCAGAGCTTGGCGGAGACGAAGGCGCCGGAGGCGAGCTTGAAGACGGGTGGTGGATATCGCACGAGGGCACCTCGCCTCAGATTCGATTTAACGCCCTGCCGCCACTCCCCTTCCTCTTCCGCAGCTCTCCCACGCCACCGCCAAGAAGACGGCCCCGGAGTTCAGAAGGCCGGGCGACCTGAAGATGGGGTCGCCGTGGCGCCGAGGCAGCGGTGTCCGACGCCTAGTCGGGCCCGCCATCCTCTCGCCGCCGCTGCCGCCTCCTCCTCGCTACTCGCCGGGAGGAGCTTCGCATCCGAGGAGCTGTCCACACAGCAGCGCATCTGGTCCCGTAGTCGCCAAGACCTTGACGGCGAAGGTCACCATCCATTAACTTGAAATGGAGGGTGAACCCCGCCGCAAGCTATGGATCCGGCGAACGCCTTCCACCTCGGTCGAAGAACATCACGCCGGGCTGGGGACACGACACTCACCCGAAAAGCCGCTGATCCCGCAGCCCTCATGCGCAACTCCATCACGTCGGTGGATCCGCCCCATTGCGCCCGCGAACGGGCCGGCAGCCGGAGGCGACGACGAGGCGCCGGCGAAGCTTGATGAAGAACTCCTGTGGGTCATCTCCAAGTGGACCGCGCCGTGGTCGAGACGCAGGAGGAGACGGGAGGCACGCCACCACGACCGCCTCCTCGACCGCCTCGCCACGCCTGCCTGCTCATGCCACGCCTCCCTCTCTTCGTGGCCGGCTCCACTGCCATGGGAGCGGATGGGGAGGGTGCGCTGCCTAGAAGCGACCGCCGCCACCGCCGAGGAGCTGGGATTCTCCTTCCATGGCGGCAAGAAGAACAAAAGATGGAGACGAAGGAAGAAGAGGATGAGTGTGGCCATTGTGCTCCCCTTCCGCCTCTTTTAAAGGGCAGGTGGGGGCTCAACCGCCTGGCCAACCAATCAGAAGCGAGAAGGCCAGAGGAGCGGGCCGACTCGCTTTCTTCGCCTGTGACGGCTCGGTCTCCCACTCGCCGCCCACGACCCCCTGGCATGAGGGCTGCGTGGCGGTGCGAGCCGAGCGACGGGTGGGCGACTCCGCCTGCACCACGATCACGGGTGGATGCCTTAAAGGCTGCATGCGCGCCCACGCCTCCCACGACGCCGCAACCGACGCAGCATCACATGGGAGGGGAGGCGGCAGATGCAGTAGTGACTCGGCACGCCAGGGCTTCAGGTGCCTGCAGACGTGCTTTTGGGCCTGGCCCAACAGCGCTGCACTGCATGGCCCCAGTGCCCGGGCTCTGCCGTGCATTAAGGTAGGGGTACCTCAAGACTTAATCTTGTGCACGGGCAGCCGCAGCTCCCCATAGTCAGATTCACTATATGCTTGCCGGAGACCATTCCTGCCCATACCAAGCCATTCAAGAACAAAGTGTACAAGATAGAAAATCAAGACCCGCAAGAGGAGCTTGCCGAAGGCCGCCTGTGCTCAAGATTACGCCACTATGTAAGCCCTCGGCGAGAGGAGCTCGCCGGGAGATTAGAAGACTACATCACGTAAGACACGCCTGGCGCTATACGCCCCGGCGAGGCCCCGAAGCGGAAGTTACGAGCCCGACAAGCTCCCGGCCCGAAGATCAAGATCCCAAGGTACTTGCCGGGCGAAGCTGCGATGCACGCCTGCCGCTTCCAGCTCATCTCGCCCACGCTGCCGCTTTTAGCCTTTCTCCAGAGACGCGGGCGTTGGTCAGGCTGCATGAGGGTGCGTGGCGCCCACGGTGGTGGCTCCATCGCTGCGGCAAACGGAGACGCAGGGCGGAGCTTTTGGGGCGACGGCGACGGGCATTTAATGCCTTGTCCCCCGTCAAAAGTAGGTAGAATCCACTATTCAAGCAATCAGAAGCTGCATCTGCTCCCCGCACTGCTCCAACTACCACCTCTTTACATTTTTACCCTCTACCCCACGCTGACACCGCCGGTGACCCTTGCCCTATAAAAGGAGGCCCATGCACAACGAGAGGAGGTTCGACTCATTTGCAACTCTCACGCCGGTAGCCACTCATCAGCTCTTCAAGCTCCCGAGGCACAATACAACACAAAGCAGCAGAGGGTTTTACGCGACCATCGCGTCCAAGCTGGGTAAAATCCTCACAAGACGCCTCGATCCGCTTCTCCGCATCCTCCGCCTCGCATCAACCCACGAAGGGGCCGCCTCGCCCCATAGGTGTCGCTACCATCGCACCGACACCACCAATGTGGCTGTTCGTGCTTTGGGTGATTTACCCGGCACCAGAATATATAAGCTATGCTTGACCTTCAAAAAAGGTAATGGCGGCCACGTAAGACGGCGCCTCGCAGCCGGTCGTGATGTCGCGATT
>JAHHZJ010003900.1:0-53395 GCA_021437245.1 Aegilops speltoides | reverse complement strand
TTGTGGCTCATGGGGCATCAAGTATTTTCTCCCCTTCACAGATGATTTGAACAGATATGGGTATATTTACTTAATGAAACACAAGTCTGAAACATTTGAAAAGTTCAGAGAATTTCAGAGTGAAGTGGAGAATCATTGTAACAAGAAAATTAAATTTCTACGATCTGATCGTGGAGGAGAATATTTGAGTTACGAGTTTGGTCTACACTTGAAACAATGCGGAATAGTTTTGCAACTCA
This sequence comes from Aegilops speltoides, assembly GCA_021437245.1. Taxonomy (NCBI): domain Eukaryota; kingdom Viridiplantae; phylum Streptophyta; class Magnoliopsida; order Poales; family Poaceae; genus Aegilops; species Aegilops speltoides. The sequence continues at coordinate 53,156 of JAHHZJ010003900.1, read as the reverse complement.
CGCCACCCGGAACACCACAATGAAATGGTGTGTCCGAACGTCAGAATCGTATTTTTTACTAGATATGGTGCGATCTATGATGTCTCTTACTGATTTACCGCGATCGTTTTGGGGTTATGCTTTAGAGACGGCCGCATTCACGTTAAATAGGGCACCATCAAAATCCATTGAGACGACGCCTTATGAACTGTGGTTTGGCAAGAAACCAAAGTTGTCGTTTCTTAAAGTTTGGGGTTGCAATGCTTATGTGAAGAAACTTCAAACAGATAAGCTAGAACCCAAATCGGAGAAATGTGTCTTCATAGGATACCCAAAAGAGACTATTGGGTACACCTTCTATCACAGATCTGAGGGCAAGATTTTTGTTGCTAAAATCGGATCCTTTCTAGAGAAGGAGTTTCTCTCAAAAGAAGTGAGTGGGAGGAAAGTAGAACTTGATGAGATAACTGTATCTGCTCCCTTATTGGAAAGTTGTTCATCACAAGAACCGGTTCCTGTGACAACTACACCAATTAGTGAGGAAGCTAATGATATTGATCATGAAACTTCAGATCAAGTTTCTACCGAACCTCGTGAGGTCCACCAGAGTAAGATCCGCACTGAGTGGTACGGTAATCCTATTCGGAAGTCATGTGACTTGACCATGATGAACCTACGAACTATGAGGAAGCGATGATGAGCCCAGATACTACAAAATGGCTAGAGGCCATGAAATCTGAGATGGGATCCATGTATGAGAACAAAGTATGGATTTTGGTTGACTTGTTCGATGATCGGCAAGCCATTGAGAATAAATGGATCTTTAAGAAGAAGACCGACGCCGATGGTAATGTAATCGTTTATAAAGCTCAACTTGTTATGAAAGGTTTTCGACAAGTTCAAGGGGTTGACTACGATGTGACTTTTCACCAGAAGCGATGCTTAAGTCTGTCCGAATCATGTTAGCTATTGCTGCATTTTATGATTATGAAATTTCGCAAATGGATGTCAAAACTGCATTCTTGAATGGATTTCGGAAGAAGAGTTGTATATGATGCAGCCGTAAGGTTTTGTTGATCCAAAATGTGCTAACAAAGTGTGCAAGCTCCAATGATCCATTTATGGACCTGCAAGCATCTCGAGTTGGAATAAACACTTTGATAGTGTGATCAAAGATATGGTTTTACATGCACTTTTGGAGAAGCCCAGATTTACAAGAAAGTGAGTGGGAGCTCAGAGCATTTCTCGATATTATATGTAGATGACATATTATTAATTGGAAATGATATAGAATTTCTGGATAGCATAAAGGATACTTGAATAAAAGTTTTTCAATGAAAGACCTCAAAGAAGCTGCTTACATATTGGGCATCAAAATTTATAGAGATAGATCAAGACGCTTAATAGGACTTTCACAAAGCACATACCTTGATAAAATTTTGAAAAGTTCAAATGGATCAGCAAAGAAAGGGTTCTTGCCTGCTTCAAGGTGTGAAGTTGAGTCGACTCAATGTCCCACCACAGCAGTAACATAGAGAGAAAATGAAAGATGTTCCCTATGCTTCAGCCATAGGCTCTATCATGTATGCAATGCTGTGTACTGCACCTAACGATGCTTAGCAATAAGTCGGCAGGAAGGTACCAAAGTAATCCAGAGTGGATCATCGACAGCGATCAAGAACATCCCGAAATACCGAAAAGGACTAAGGATATGTTTGTCGATATGGAGGTGACAAAGAGCTAGTCGTAAATGGTTACGCTGATGCAAGCTTTGACACCGATCCCGACGATTCTAAATCACAAATCGGATACGATTTCTATTAAACGATGGAGCTCGTAAGTTGGTGCAGTTCTAAACAAAGGCCGTGGCGGATCTACATGTGAAGCGGAGTACATAGCTGCTTCGAAGCAGCAAATGAAGGAGTCTGATGAAGGAGTACATTTCCATCAAGGTGTCATACCTAGTGCATCGAGACCAATGAAGATCTTCAGGATAATATCGTGCAATTGCCTTGCCAAAGGAATCCAGATTTCATAAGAGGACCAAGCACATCAAGAGACGCCTAATTCCATTCGACCAAGTCCAAGTGGGAGACATAGAGATTTTCAAGATACATACGGATCTGAATGTTGCGCACTCGCTGACTAAGCCTCTCTCACGAGCAAAACATGATCAGCACCAAGACTCCATGGGTGTTAGAATCATTACTATGAAATCTAGATTATTGACTCTAGTGCAAGTGGAGACTCAAGGAAATATGCCCTAGAGGCAATACTAAAGTTATTATTTATTTCCTTATTTCATGATAAATGTTTATTATTCATGCTAGAATTGTATTAACCGAAACATGATACATGTGTGAATACATAGACAAACATAACGTCACTAGTATGCCTCTACTTGACTAGCTCATTAATCAAAGATGGTTATGTTTCCTAACCATAGGCATGTGTTGTCATTTGATTAATGGGATCACATCATTAGGAGAATGATGTGATTGACATGACCCATTCTGTTAGCTTAGCACTTGATCGTTTAGTATATAGCTATTGCTTTCTTCATGACTTATACAAGTTCTTGTAACTATGAGATTATGCAACTCCCGTTTACCGGAGGAACACTTTGGGTACTACCAAACGTCAAAACGTAACTGGGTTATTATAAAGGAGTACTACAGGTGTCTCCAAAGGTACATGTTGGGTTGGCATATTTCGAGATTAGGTTTTGTCACTCTGATTGTCGGAGAGGTATCTCTGGGCCCTCTCGGTAATGCACATCACTATAAGCCTTGCAAGCAATGTAGCTAATGAGTTAGTTACGGAATGATGCATTATGTAACCCGACTCATCGACCCGACTCAATGCCACATCGATCTAGCATGTAACACTTCATATCACTTTGCGCCTCACGCACGGTATCCCCACGGTGTCGCTTTCACCTTTGCCCGGGACCGCTTATGCTTTTGGCACACGATATGATAGTGTCGCTAGCATCCATATGATAAGGAGCCCGGCCGACATGGCTAGTCGAAACCCAAAGTGGCACAAACTTACAGGACAGCATCCATGACCCAAAGATCGAACGTGTTTGGCCATCGCGAGTGAATCCAGTGCAGTAGCACTGGCTAACAGACTCGTGAACCGGCCAGAAGCGGCTAACAGACTCCGTATTCATCACGTGACATTTCAAGGGATGTATACAGAACGAAGAAGGACACATGCCGCCAGCCTAAGTGTTCCGAGCAAGAGTAAGCTACCATGGCTCAAAGGAAGCACTAGGAGACATTTCCGTAAGAGAGGCTACTAAGAATAAACAACTAGATAGTCGATCCCACACATAGCAATACACATTACACGTACGATAACATGCAAGTATGTGCTGTACAACATGGCATCACAAAGATAACTCAACAACTCATATAGATAAAGGCTCAAGAGCCATCATAGCATTTATTACAAACAGGGTCACATGACCCAACATTCAGAGCATACAAGCAACAAGCGGAAGCATTACATGTCCGGGTACAAACATCTACAAATGAAAAAGGTCAAGAGCCCGACTATCTACAACATCCGATCAAGATCGAGCTGAGGTACAAGCTACTTGTCAAGTCCACGAGAACACTAGTAAGACCAAGTCTCCGCTGCAAAAACATAAATAAAGCACCATGAGTACAAAGGTACTCAACAAGACTTACATCGATCCTATCATACATGCATTTGTATCAAGAGGGTAATGTGGGTTTAGCTGCAAAGAAGCCAGCTTTGACTCAAGGGCTATCCTGCTCTACGACTACTGAACTTTTTGAGGTGATATGGCGCACACGAGTCCACTAATCACCACACAATACACTACTATGGATTCATCCCCATCTCCCCACGAGAAGGCCATCCATAGCACTCACACTTGTCTTGAGCATTTTATTGTATCCACTTCAAGTTGTCTATGTACCATGTAAGCATCCAAGAAGTCCATATCCAGGACCCGCTATTCAATAGATCATGTTAACCCCGCAGGGTGTACTTCTTCACACACGCCTCGCCACTTACCGCCATGTACACGCTATGTATCTCGCAACCTTCAAGCGAAGCTCGGCGAGGGTGTCGGCCACGACCGACTAACCACACAAGACTCTAGCCTGTGTTTATCGCCTATTCGGGTTCCATCCGCAAGGAGATCCGCCGGGTGTCGCCACGGCCCCAAACGATGTGTGCAGGGTTCCCGAGCCCACCATCCGGTGCCACTCGCACACCAGGCCACGGTGTTTAGTCTGTCCTAAGCCCACCCGCCGGGTGCCACTTGGTAGAAAAATAGCACTACCTACAAACACCGTAAACTAGTTGCACTCCCGGACAGAGACCAAGTTGGTTAATAAGTCGAGAGGGTCGAGTTACCGAACCCAATGTGTGGTAGTATCGAGTCATTGGACAACATACATAGAACTCAAGGCTTAAGGACGGTTCCAAAGGAGACAACCCACCATGTACTCCTACATGGCCTCTCACCGCTACCTTTACCAAATCGTGTTCACACGCTCACTCAAAGATCGTAACATAGAGCAACACTCCAATTCATTCCCAATGAATCGACACTGACACAACTCTAAGCAATAGCAGTATAGCATGGTAGGAACACAACATGGCTCAATCAACTCCTACACATGCTAGTGGGTTTCAACTATTTATCGTGGCAATGACAGTCATGCAGAGGAATGGGTTCAACTACCGCAGACAAAGTAGCGTATGAATCGTTGTTGTCCTAATGCAATAACCGAGAGCAGGAGCGAGAGAGTAGGATTGTATCGAATGAACAAGGGGTTTGCTTGCCCGGTAGATCAACAAGGAGGCACCGCTTCATAGACAGTACTCGAACGGTCTCCTGAGCAAGACCTATCGAGAAGGAACGGTGCCAACAATCAATACACAAGCATATGCAACAATATGATGCATGAACATGGCATGAAGATGTGATGCTGTTTGAGCTAATGCAACTAGTATTCATTTGGTTTGAAGTCCATTTGAACCAAAGGTTCAAATGCATCTCCAAAATAAGCTCTTTATATAAGCCATTATATTGTTTCACTTGTACAGCAGGTATAACTTGATTTTTCATGCATGAAACTGGTACAGATGAATAGGTTGCATTTTTCTGATAATTTTTCATATATGAATTATTTCAATCTGAGCTACGGTTGAATTTATATGAATTTTTGAAGTTTTGAACATTTTCTGGAATTTCCTGATTAATTTAAATCCGTAAAATGAATAATTGCGCCAAGATCCTCGACATGCACGACGCCAAGAGGTCAACGGGCTGACCAGGTCAAACCCGACGACCGGGGACCACACGCCGCTGACACCGGTTAACCCCGAGTTAATCTTTGATTAAAGATTAGCTTCGGACCCAGCCCGCGGGCCCACCGGTCAGTTGGGGGGTAATTAGGGGGTTAAGTCCATCACCGCCACGCCGGGTCCACCTGAGCACGGCCGGCAAGGTCGCCGCGGCGGTACCACGAACGCGCCACACGGCGGAAGCCGCGACCAATCGACATCCCGCCCGACGGCATCCACCGGGCATAGAGAGCACCGGCGGTGGAGCTCGCCGAGCAGGATCTAGTGGAGCAAGTAGGAGTTTGGGCCGGCGGAGCGGCAGCGGAGGCCACCCGAGGGCTCATGGGCGGTGCACCGGAGCTCGGCTCGAGCGGCACGCTGCTACGGCGACATGGACGGGCGCGCGAGGGCGCCGGAGGGGGGAACCGACGCGAGAGCTCAACGGAGGGACCGGAAGAGACGACGGCGAAGCCTGGGAGGCGCCGACGGCGGCGAAGCGGCGACGGAGATCCACGGCGGCGGAGGTGATGAAGGCGACGATGACGGCTCCACGGGCGCCCGGAGCCATGCGCCTTGCCGAGGAGGCGAGAGCGAGGAGGCGGAGCTCCCGGACACGACGGAGGGACGAGGGGACGGCGGGAACGCGCAACGGCGAGCGGCGGGGCAAGCATTCTGGCAAAAGGGAGAGGGAGAGGTCCAGAGGAGGAGGAGGACGGAGAGAGGGAGAGGGGTCGAGGCGGACGGTGGCATCGCGGGAGCATCCAGAGCGATGAGGGGAAGGACAGCAGCAGGAGGAGGAGGTGGCACGGGTCCGCAAGGGCTGCTGGCGCTGGCACGCGCCTGCCCTCCCGCGGGAGGAAGACGACAGAGGGGGCTGTGGGCTGGGCTAACTGGCTGGCTGCCAGGTGCACAGCCAAGCAGAGCTGGGCCGCAGTAGGTCCGTAAGGTTTTTCCCATTTATTTCTTTTTTCTATTTTTCTTTTCGACATTTGTTTGATTTAGTTTAAAATACTAAATCATTTTATTTTCTTATGCCAATTTTTGTAGGAACTAGTGGCATTATTCCGTAGCTCCCCAACAAGTGGCATAATTTTTGGACATATATTAAATATATAACTAATATATATCCAATGCAAATATTTATGCATTAATTCCAAATGCCCAAAATAAATATTTATGAGCTCCTAAAATATTGGTTTGATTTTTATCTCTGTCCAATATTTTCAGAGAGCAACATGAGCATTTTCTTGGACCTTTTGGAGCAATTTTTATCTGGGTCATTTCCAGAAATGATTCTGAGGGTTTCACAAATCCTCATTTCAAATTTAAATGGAATTTAAACATGATGCACAAATGACTAGCTAGCCTAGATCATACCGTAACTAGGATGTGACAACTCGCCTCACTTGAAAGAATCTCGCCCCGAGATTCGTGGGTCGACGGAAAGAAAGCGGGTACTCCAATCGAAGACGATCTTCTCGCCCCAAGTAGCTTCTCTCGGAATGATGAGACCATCAACCTTGAGAAACTTGATGTTATGACGCCGAGTGACACGCCTCGCTTGATCAAGAATGCGAACCGGTACTCTCGATATGTGAGGTTATCTTGGAGATCAAGCGCTTGTGGTCCACTCATGGATAGGATCCGAGAAGCAACGCCGAGTTGAGAGACGGAAAGACATCATGAACTCGAGAAAGATGTGGGGTAGTTCCAACTGGTAGGCAACCTCTCCTCGCTTAGCGAGAATGCGAAAAGGACCAATGTAACGAGGAGCCAACTTGCCTTTGATATCAAACGATGGGTACCTTCAAAGGAGTAACCCAAGGTAAGCTTTGTCGCCAACTTCATAAGTCATATCCTTATGATGACGATCATATCGCTCTTTTGACGAGACTGGCTGTTTTCAAATTCTCACGAATGATGCGAACTTGCTCTTCCGCCTCCTCGGATCATGTCCGTCCAAAGAATTGTCTTTCACCGTTTCGACCAGTTCAAAGGTGTTCGACATCTTCGCCCATAGAGAATCTCAAAAGGAGCTTTGAGACCGGATTGATAGCTATTGTTATAAGCAAACTCGCAAAAGGAAGACATTTCTCCCAATCCATACCGAATGAGATAACGCAAGCTCTAAGCATGTCTTCGAGAATTTGGTCGACCTTTCCACCGACCACCGACCGAGGGTGGAAAGCGGCATCAAGGAAAGATGGGTTCCCATGGCAGATTGGAAACTCTCCTAAATGAGAAGTGAAAAGACTACCACGGTCTGAATTGATCTCTAGTGGAACACCATGAAGTGATACTATTCGAGAATATATAAGTCACGAAATGACTAGCGTGATACTCTCTAACAGTAGGAAGTGAGCCACTTTGGAAAGACGATCAATGACTACGAAGATAGCGTTATTCCTCTCTTGGTCCCGGGAAAGCCGGTGATGAAGTCCATACCAACTTTATCCCATTTCCATTCAGAATGGCTAAAGGTCAAGGGTGCCAAGAGGTCTTTGATGCTCGCTTAACGCGACGACAAACGCCACAGCTAGCAATAAACCGAGCAATTTCTCTCTTCATCCTAGTCCACCGTAACCTCCGCGAGGTCCCGATACATCTTAGTACTACCGGATGAATCGTGAGAGGAGATTCATGCGCCCTTAAGAATCAATTGTCGAAGATGTTGCTTCTGGGGACCACCAAGCGATTCCCAAAGAAAACGACACTCGATCATCTATAGAGAAACTACCAGAACTACCCTTGGCAATGTTTCTCTTGATCCGAGTAATCCCCAGATCATGCTTCGGGCTTCTATGATATGATCTACAAGAGTAGGTTTCGCCACCAAGGTAGAAAGGAACTGTGAGGAGCAATGTGAAGGTTAAGCTTACGTAATTCCTCATGGAGAAGTGGTTGGCCTCGCCGCAACATGAGATTGTTGCAATAGGATTTACGGCTTAGCGATCACCATGACATTGGCTTTGCTCGAGTGTAAGTAATCCCTAAGTCGTAATCTAAGATCAACTCCAACCAACGCCTTTGCCTAAGGTTCAAATCTGGTTGGGTGAAGATATACTTGAGACTCGTGATCGTGTAGATCTCGCAACGCTACTAAGAAGGTAATGTCGCCATGTCTTGAGTGCATAGACTACGGCCGCAAGCTCTAGATCATGTGTAGGATAATTCTCCTCATGTGGATGCAATTGTCGAGATGCATAGGCAATCACATGACGATCCTGCATAAGAATGCAACCTAGTCCTCGCTGTGAGGCGCCGCAAAGAGATAACAAAGTCTTTAGTGAAACCGTGGCACAAGTATGGGAGCAGAAGTCAGCGCCTTTTCGCCTCAAAATCAGACTCACACCGTGGGGACCACTCAAACTTTTTATCTTTCTTGAGAAGTTCCGTGAGGGGTTTAGCTACTTTGGAGAAGTTTTCAACAAAGCGGCGATAATAGCTGGCTAGACCAAGGAAACTCCTAACTTGTTTAACGGTTTCGTGGAGTCCAATCAAGAACGGCCTTAACTCTCTCGGATTGACAAGAATGCCCTTACCAGAGATTACGTGGCCTAGGTAGGTCACCGCAACCAAAATTCACACTTGGAGAACTTGGCATAAAGGCGGTGCTCTCGAGTTTTTCTAACACAAGTCTAAGATGTTCGCATGCTCTTCCTCGCTCTTCGAGTAAATAAGAATATCATCGAGGTAAACCACGACAAATTTATCTAAGTACTCCATGAAGATCGAGTTCATCAAGCGGAGAAAGTGGTCGGAGCGCTGGTTAGACCAAAGGACATGACGGTGTACTCAGATCGCCATAACAAGTGACAAAGGCTGTCTTAGGAATGTCCCCGCTTCGATCTTGATTTGGTGGTAGCCTAACCTCAAATCCATCTTGAGAAGATCGAGGATCCAATGAGCTGATCATACAGTGTCGTTGATCCCGGGAGCGGATATTTGTTCTTTATCGTGACCAAATTAACGGACGATAATCTACAACCATCCGTCCGCATTCATCCTTCTTCTTGACGAAGAGGACGGGCAAGCCCAAGGAGAAGAACTAGGACGGATGAAACCCTTTGCAAGGACTCATCAAGTTGTTTCTAAGCTCGCTAGTTCTAAGGGTGCCATCTTGTAAGGTCTCCTAGAGATTGGAGCGTTCCTCGGATAAGATCTATGACTTAACTCTACATCTCTATCTGTGGAACACCGGCAGTTCCTCCGAAAGACATCCGAAAGTCACGGACTACCGGATATCTTCAAGGTCCGGAAGAGGGCTGGCATTAAGAGAATAGAGTCGACGCTTGCAACTCGTGGAGATAAAGGACTATCTTGCCGATGGGTGTGTAAGCTGAACAGACTGTGTAACAATCAATCTTGGCATGATGAGCTGTCATCCACCCATACCCAAGATGATGTTAATATCCGAGGACTTGAGGGCTACAAGTGATGCGAGGAATACAAGTCTATCAACAAGGATTTTCATTACCATAGCTGATTCTAGTGGTTTGCCATCTAGACCCTGGGGTTTGGATTTCAAGCGGAGTTGGCATATCACAAAATGACATGTCGTGTAAACGAGCATAGCCTTCAGAAATGAAAGAATGAGATGCTCCAAGATCGTAATGTAACCGGCGTTGGGTGACAATTTACAAGGAGTGTACCAAGAACGACATCCGGATCATCATGAGCGCTTTTAGCCGAGACGTGATGCACACGCCCACGCTCGCTGGGGGCTGACTTGACACCGATCATCTTGCGCGATGGCTTACCACGCCAATGACTTCTCAAAGGGGTGGAGCATAACTAGTCCGAGAGCAACACGCAGATAGTGTCCTCGCTTCCCGCATGTGAAGCAAGTCCCCGGTTGGACGTGGACCCAAGACCGACAAGCGGTCTACCAAGAGGCCTGGGTGGAACATACGATCGAGCTGGGGAGGCACCACATGAGATGGCCTCGTGAATATCCGGAAGGAAGAGCGGAGTTCGAACCCAAATCCGCGCTTCGAGAACCGTAACCGAAGAAGATCCCAAATCACGGTGTGCTTACGAGACTCCTCGTAAGTGAGCCGAGCTGTCTCGCATTAATGGCCTTGTTCACAAGAGCTTGGAATGTATCACAATGATGCAAGTGGAGATCACGACGCAACTTGGGGTTGAGACCTTCCGAACCTAGCTCGCTTTTTGGCGTCCGTGGACACCTCTTCTCAAGGGCATAGCGGGCGAGGTTCTCAAACTCTCGCTATAAGCATCAACAGCCATCTTACTCGGGTGAAACTACGTAACTCTTCTCTCTTGCGATCGATGAGGGCCCGAGGAATGTGATGCTCGCGAAAAGCCTCAAGAAATCCTCCGTAGGAATCGCCACCGGAAGCATAGCCTCATAGTTCTCGCCACCAAAGACTAGCAGACCTTCCGTGGTATGTGGCATAGGTGACCTTGTCATCTTCAGCTACGTTCGCAGAACGCAACTTATGAGTGATGCTACGGAGCCACCATCCGCATCGAGTGGCTCAATGGAATGATGAAAGGTGGGTGGGTGCAAGCGAATGAAGTCATGAATGGTCACGCATCCTTTGAACCGATGTGCGTGTTCTCTCGACACGCGCAACAAGCGTTAGACTCACGCTTGTTTCTTCCATCTCTAACATGAACTCGCCAACGAAGGTTGGTCGGAGGATCCTCATCCCTACCATCTCCGTGGTTCTCGCTACGAGCAAATGAACTTCGCTTAGCCGATGACATCCCGAGAAACGAAACCAAGGACGGAATCAAGATCAACTATAGGCTATAGAATGTAGGACAAGGAAATTAGTAACTCTCAAACTCCTAGGGCAATTCCGCAAAGATAACGGCAAGAAATGCTCGTAATGAGACATCCTCGCTAAAATGGGGTAGTAACATACTCAACATCATCACTCAAGGTTCCGAGATCATACTAAACATGCTACACCGAAGTACTCAAATCGAATATGACTCGATCAACCAATCCTATGGAACTACGGAGTAGTAACACGTGATCCTAATAGACTAAGAGAAGCCTAGTTCCTTAACCCCGTTGGAAAGATAGGATGACTCAGATCGAAGGCCATGAGGTATAAGGAGTAAAAAGAGCCTTACGCTCCTTCCCACAATCAATTCCCTTACATAACTAAAGAATTTCTAGACTCAACTTCACCAGCTTTGGCTTGGTAATCCTACAGCAACAGCTCGATACCAAAGCTGTCAGACCCCGACTCAATGCCACATCGATCTAGCATGTAACACTTCATATCACTTTGCGCCTCACGCACGGTATCCCCACGGTGTCGCCACCTTTGCCCGGACCGCTTATGCTTTTGGCACACGATATGATAGTGTCGCTAGCATCCATATGATAAGGAGCCCGGCTGACATGGCTAGTCGTGAAACCCAAAGTGGCACAAACTTACAGGACAGCATCCATGACCCAAAGATCGAACGTGTCGGTCATCACGAGTGAATCCAGTCAGTAGCACTGGCTAACAGACTCGTGAACTGGCTATAGAAGGGCTAACAGACTCCGTATTCATCGCATGACATTTCAAGGGATGTATACAGAACGAAGAAGGACACATGCCGCCAGCCTAAGTGTTCCGGAGCAAGAGTGCTACCATGGCTCAAGGAAGCACTAGGAGACATTTCCGTAAGAGAGGCTACTAAGAATAAACAACTAGATAGTCGATCCCACACATAGCAATACACATTACACGACGATAACATGCAAGTATGTGCTGTACAACATGGCATCACAAAGATAACTCAACAACTCATATAGATAAAGGCTCAAGAGCCATCATAGCATTTATTACAAACAGGGTCACATGACCCAACATTCAGAGCATACAAGCAACAAGCGAAGCATTACATGTCCGGGTACGACATCTACAAATGAAAAAGGTCAAGAGCCCGACTATCTACAACATCCGATCAAGATCGAGCTGAGGTACAAGCTACTTGTCAAGTCCACGAGAACACTAGTAAGACCAAGTCTCCGCCGCAAAAACATAAATAAAGCACCATGAGTACAAAGGTACTCAAGAAGACTTACATCGATCCTATCATACATGCATTTGTATCAAGAGGGTAATGTGGGTTTAGTTGCAGAAGCCAGCTTTGACTCGTGGCTATCCTGTTCTACGACTACCGTAACTTTTTGAGGTGATATGATGCACACGAGTCCACTAATCACCACACAATACACTACTATGGATTCATCCCCGCCTCCCACGAGAAGGCCATCCATAGCACTCACACTTGTCTTGAGCATTTTATAGTATCCACTTCAAGTTGTCTATGTACCATGTAAGCATCCAAGAAGTCCATATCCGCGACCCGCTATTCAATAGATCATGTTAACCCCGCAGGGTGTACTTTTTCACACACGCCTCGCCACTTACCGCCATGTACACGCCATGTATCTCGCAACCTTCAAGCGAAGCTCGGCGAGGGTGTCGGCCACGACCGACTAACCACACAAGACTCTAGCCCAGTGTTTATCGCCTATTCGGTTCCATCCGCAAGGAGATCCGCCGGGTGTCGCCACGGCCCCAAACGATGTGTGCAGGTTCCCGAGCCCACCATCCGGTGCCACTGCACACCAGCCACGGTGTTTAGTCTGTCCTAAGCCCACCTCGCCGGGTGCCACTTGGTAGAAAAATAGCACTACCTACAAACACCGTAAACTAGTTATGACTCCCGGACAGAGACCAAGTTGGTTAATAAGTCGAGAGGGTCGAGTTATCGAACCCAATGTGTGGTAGTATCGAGTCATTGGACAACATACATAGAACTCAAGGCTTAAGGACGGTTCCAAAGGAGACAACCCACCATGTACTCCTACATGGCCTCTCACCGCTACCTTTACCAAATCGTGTTCACACGCTCACTCTCAAAGATCGTAACATAGAGCATCACACTCCAATTCATTCCCAATGAATCGACCGACACAACTCTAAGCAATAGCAGTATAGCATGGTAGGAACACAACATGGCTCAATCAACTCCTACACATGCTAGTGGGTTTCAACTATTTATCGTGGCAATGACAGTCATGCAGAGGAATGGGTTCAACTACCGCAAAGACAAAGTAGCAGATGAATCGTTGTTGTCCTAATGCAATAACCGAGAGCAGGAGCGAGAGAGTAGGATTTTATCGAATGAACAAGGGGTTTGCTTGCCTGGTAGATCAACAAGGGAGGCACTGCTTCATAGACAGGTACTCTGGAACGGTCTCCGGAGCAAGACCTATCGAGAAGGAACGGTGCCAACAATCAATACACAAGCATATGCAACAATATGATGCATGAACATGGCATGAAGATGTGATGCTGTTTGAGCTAATGCAACTAGTATTCATTTGGTTTGAAGTCCATTTGAACCAAAGGTTCAAATGCATCTCCAAAATAAGCTCTTATATAAGCCATTATAGTGTTTCACTTGTACAGCAGGTATAACTTGGTTTTTCATGCATGAAACTGGTACAGATGGATAGGTTGCATTTTTCTGATAATTTTTCATATATAAATTATTTCAATCTGAGCTACGGTTGAATTTCTATGAATTTTTGAAGTTTTGAACATTTTCTGGAATTACCGATTAATTTAAAATCCGTAAAATGAATAATTGCGCCAAGATCCGACATCATGACGCCAAGCAGGTCAACGGGCTGACCAGGTCAAACCCGACGACCGGGACCACACGCCGCTGACACGGGTTAACCCCGAGTTAAACCTAGTTTGATTAGATTACCTGGCCCCGGGGCCCACCGTCGTCGTCGTGGGGTAATTAGAGGGTGATTAGCTAATGCTGCGCGCACGCCGGCCGGCGGGCCGGCGGACTAAACCGCGCCGGGCGAGGTCATCGCCGCGACCACGGACACGGCGGGCCGACCGCGAGCACCGGCCACGGGGAGGTCGCGAGAGCACCGGGCGAGCGCTCTCGCAGCGGCGATCTAGTGGAGCAGAGGGAAGCCGCTGTGGCGCACGGAGTCACGAGCGGAGCTCACGGCGGCGGCCGGAGCTCGGCTGCGAAAGGGCTGCGCTGCTACGGGCGACGGGGGAAAGGGAGAGGCGGGGAACCGACGCGGGGAGCTCAGGCTGGGGACCGGAAGAGACGACGGCGAAGCTCATGGGAAGGCGCCGACGGCGGCGAAGCGGCGACGGAGATCCACGGCGGGCGGAGGTGATGAAGGCGACGGCGACGGCGATCCACGGGCGCCCGGAGGTGCGCTGCAGCTCGGCCGAGGAGGCTTAGAGCAGAGGAGGCGGAGCTCTGGACTCTACGAGGAGCGAGGGGACGGCAAGAGCGCGCAACGGCGAAGCGGCTGCGCGCCGCAAAGAAGGGCGCGAGAGAGGAGAGGGGTCCAGAGGAGAGGAGGAGCACGAGAGAGGGAGGGGTCGAGGCAGACGGCACCACGTGGAGCATCCAGAGCGACGAGAGGAAGGGAAGCAGCAGTGAGGGAGGAGGTGGCACGGCGCGGGCGGCCAAGGCTGTGGCACGCACCTGCTGGGCCAGCCGGGAGGAAGACGACAGAGGAGGGGGGCAGTGGGCTGGGCTACTGGCTGGCAAGGTGCCGGCCAGCAAAGACAGAGCTGGGCAGCAGGTAGGTCCGTAAGGTTTTTCCCTTTATTTTTTTTTTTCTATTTTTCTCGACATTTGTTTGATTTAATAAAATACTAAATCATTTTATTTTCTTATGCCAATTTTTGTAGGAACTAGTGGCATTATTCCGAGCTCCCAACAAGTGGCATAATTTTTGGACATATATTAAATATATAACTAATATATATCCAATGCAAATATTTATGCATTAATTCCAAATGCCCAAAATAAATATTTGTGAGCTCCTAAAATATTGGTTTGATTTTTATCTCTGAACATTTTCCCTTTTGGAATATTTTCAGAGAGCAACATGAGCATTTTCTTGGACCCTTTTGGAGCAATTTTTGTCCCGGATTTGGGTCATTTCGGATATGTAGATATCCTACCATTGTAAATGATTCCCCGTGTCGAGGGTTTCACAAATCCTCATTTCAAATTTAAATGGAATTTAAACATGATGCACAAATGACTAGCTAGCCTAGATCATACCGTAACTAGGGATTGTGACAATCGGAAGGATGCTCCTCCCGCCTTCAATGGTATTTTCGCCAAAGGAGTCTTGGCCGCCGCCAAACTATCCGCTAGGTGGTTTTCTTATGACCACCGTCCGCCACCGCTCGACAATGACCTCTCAAGTCGCCAAAAGCAATTTCACGTTAGCTCGAATTCGCCGAGCGGCTGGATCCAATAGATCTCTCATCCAGAATGAGCTTTGGATCGTGATGCCGCCGCTAGGAGTCGCCATGCACTACAATCGATTGGGCTTAAAACCGATCCGAGAGAGATTAACTCTCCTCAGTCACCCACCACGCTGTAGTGGTAGAGGAACAATGCGCGACTCTTCTCTTGTATTGAAAACTAGTCATGTCCGGCTCTCAACTCTCCATGCCGGATTCCTCGCGAGGGACGGACTTCGTCAAGCACTGAACTTAAAGTCGCGCCGATCGACTCATTGGACAACGCCCAGCAATCCAAACTTCCAAAGTTGGAAACTTCCCGGCCCTTGAGCCTCGAGATGGGTAGGGTTCTGGACTTAATTCCACCCACCCGCCTGCACATATGCGATCTATCTCTAATCCGCAAGAGCCCGGCGAAACAAAGACATCACTATCGGGCCAGATTCCTCCTCGTTATGAACAGGCTAAAGGACTGCCGAGAGGAAAACACAATCTCAATTTTTTGCAATAATTGCACGGACGAGGGAATCTTGAATGCCGTCAGCCGTCGTGAAATTACATGCTTCGCTGACCAAGGCCCATAGTACGAAAGCATCAGGCGATAGAGAGTTTCCGAAAACCAAAATAAGTTTTGGGACAATCCGCCCCAATACAGCCCTAGTCCGCAAAAAAAGGGTGCATTACACTCAAGCACCAGGTACAAAAACCAAAAAGCAAAACCCCACAAAGGGCACGGAACTGCATCGAGGGATGGCTTAGCGGAACCTCGTAAAATTCACAAGACAGAGGGCGCCATCCCAACACATAGCCTTCGAGCATGTTGATATTACGACAGTGGCCAAAAGTGGCGAGGAGCTTCTAGCCCCGAAAATCACTCCAACAATACCGCACGGTATCAACAGCTTCGAGACTTTCGTGATCAAATAATATGCGAAACGAATAACCGCAGCCTCGCCAAGTTTACCAAGTAGCAACAACAAATCCATGTTATGCGACACAGCCATCACCTTCAACGCCAAAGAACGAACCTAAATTCGAACAGCCCGAGCACCACCAAGACCGGTACTTAGTCCAATATTGGACGGCTTTCGACTTACCAAGGTCCTCATGGATGGAGGCAGCGGATTAAACCTCATCTACGAGGAAACTCTTCAAAAATGGAAATAGACTGAGCCGATTGAGCGAAGCAGCACAACCTTCAGAGGAATAATCCCTAGCTGTGAAGCGCTGCACCGAAAAATCACACTCGATGTGGTGTTCGCTCACGGACAATTACAGATCTAAAGAAGTCACGCCCATGTGGCCCTGCTCAACAAATGGATATCACGCTATATTCGGACGAGAGGCATTCACAATTTTTCAAGCCGCACTTCATTACGGGTACATGAAGCTCAAAATGCCCGGCCCGCGGAATAATCACTCTCGTTAGTGATCCGACATAGCACTCGCTACCAAAACAAGACAGCCGATTAGCCCCGGAGGCACTATCCGGCCCTAGCGGCAGAAGAACTCACCGCGCACTCTCATCGTGAATAGGGACGATGTTATACTCGATAAGAGATCCAAGTCCACCTCCGCTAAAACCAGCGGACAAAATAGTAAAATTCCAGGTCCATCCAACGGACCCGACAAAGACGGCTTCCATCGGGCACGCTTGAACCTCGATGTAGACGCCAGACCGCTAGAATTCCTTCAGAAAATTGGGACATTTTTGCTCGGCACCTTCGGATATGCCCGAGTCCCACGCAGATTGGCGTAACACAGCCTAAACATCCTAAAGGATTCGAGCCACCAAACAGTGCTCTTCGACGATTTTCCAACCCAAAAGACAGTAATGGGAGAAGAGCTAGCCAAACTATTGAAAGCCGGATTCATCGAGATATCAAACATCCGGATTGGCTAGCAAACCTGGTAATGGTACCAAAGAAGGAAAAATCCTGGCGCCTATGTGTCGATTTTAAAGACCTCAACAAGGCCTGCCCAAAGGATCCTTCCTCCCCGCACGACTCAGATAATCGACGCTACCGCAGGACATGATTCATTGTGCTTCCTTGACACATACTCCGGCTACCATCAAATCAAGATGGCGGAAGAGGACCAAGCCACAACGACATTCATCACTCCATATGGACCATTCTGCTTCAACACGATGCCCTTCGGACTTAAAAAAGTCGGCGCAACATAACAGCGCATGATTCAAACATGTCTGGCCACCCAGATCAGCAAAACAGAGATGATACGAGACGACGAGTCGCCAAAACCAAACACGCCGAAACTCTAGTAGACGACTTGAGGCTCACATTCGACAACCTCGTGAGCATATGACATCAAGCTGAACCGAAAATGCGCTGGGCGCATCAGCCATAAAGCTCCCGGCTTCATTGTATCCGTAGAGGAATTGAAGCAAACCCAGCCAAGATCCGAGCTCACACAGCTAGATATTCCAAAAGACCTCAAACAAATACAAAATTGATCGATGCGGCGGTTTAAGCCGCTTTATCTCCGCTCAGGAGAAAAGGCATTGCCCTCTATCGCCTCCTTAGGCGCACCAACACTTCGAGTGGACGGATGCCGCCACCGCCGACTCAAGAAATAAAAGCCATATTAGCAACAACCGTCCGGCTGCGCCTAACCCGGGCGAACCAATGTTGTTATACATCGCGCAACACATCAAGTTGTAAGCGCGTACTTGTCGTTTAACGAGAGACGTATGGGCATAAATTCTCTTCAAAACCAGTGTACTACGATCCACTATGTTAACCCCCGCAAGTCCCATTACCCGCACTATCAAAAGATAGCGATGCGGTGTTCATGGCATCCCGAAGTCTGACACTACTTTCAAGAGTGTTCGATAACAAGGGCCTCCGGCGTACCCTCAACGACATTATAAACAACCGCGACGCGACGGGCAGGATTGCAAATGGGCCATTGAGCTCTTACCATTCGGGATAACTTATAATCCTCAAGAGCTATAAAGTCACAAGTTTTGGCTGACTTTGTCGCTGAATGGACCGGTTTAACTCCCTAAAGAGTACGACGCATACTCCAATTGGATTATGCACTTAGACGGCTCTAAAATGTTGGCCGGATTGGGGGCTGGCATCGTATTGACGTCCCCAACCGGGGACATACTCCAATACGTACTTCAGATAATGTACACGGACTCCAACAATGCAGCCGAATACGAGGCCCTTCTACACGGCCTCCGGATGGCAATCTCCATGGGCATTCAATGCCTAGAGGTGCGCGGGGATTCAAACCTTGGAATATCCCAAGTACATGGAGACTTTGATGCCAAGAATCCGAAAATGGCAGCCTATCGTAACGCTGTCCTCAAACTGTCACCGGTTCAAGGACTCAATTCCACCACGAGCCCGGATAATAACCAAGCAGCCGACGATCGCACGCATCAGCGAAAACGTGACACTGTCCCTCCAAACATCTTCCCGAACGGCTTTTAAGCCATCCGCATTTATGGGAAGAGGAGTCCGTAAATAACAAACCGAAGCAGCCGCACCAACCGGCACAGAGCTATCTCGACATAACCGCGACTCAGCCGATGAAATAACACCTTCAGCCCACGACATAATGGCAGTAATCGCCTGTGACGTAATCCATTCATAGCCTACTTGCATAGGCAGGAACTTCCCAAGACCAAAATGAGGCCCGCTGATAGTCCGCGATCTAAAGCCTACAAGGTCCATGAGGGAGAACTCTATAAGAAAAGCACAACCGAGTCCTTCAAAGGTGTATTCCAAAAGGAAGGCCAAACCTTCCGCTGAAATTCATGCCGGACTAGGGCGGACACCACGCCGCAGCTCGGCCCTTGTAGGAAAGGCCTTCAGACATGATTTTATTGGCCGACGCCCGGCAGATGCTCAGACTTAGTCCAAATATGCGCGGTTGTCGCCTCTTTGCTAATCAGAGCCATATGCCACCCACCGCCTCAAAACTATACCCATTACCCGCCATTCATGTCCGGGGCTTGACATGGTTGGACCCCTTAAAGGGGGAACCCACAAGCAAAGGTACCTATTGGTCATGGTGGATAAATTCACCAAATGGATAGAGGCCAACCTAGTTAAAACGGCAGAGTCCGGACCAGTGATAGACTTCATATCCGGGGTAGTACACCGTTATGGTGTCCCCCACAGCATCATCACCGACAACGGCACGAACTTCACTGCCGACGAGGTTAAATCATGGTGCAAAAATATGGGCATTAAGCTCGACACGCTTCACCCATCATCCTCAAACCAACGGTCAAGTGGAACGAGCGAATGGTCTAATAATGAGCGGAATCAAACCTGCACTAGTACGGCCGCCACGTAAATCAGACACGACCGGGTAGAGGAGCTCGACCAGACTGGGGCTGCGGACAACGCCCAACCGTATTACCGGATTCACACCATTTTTATGGTATACGGCGCAGAGGCGCTTCGCCTCATGACATCATTCATGACTCACCTCGAAAAGCGCATGTCCGAAGAAAGAGAAGCCGAGCTGATCGGCAGACAGCTTGACGCATTGAGGAAGAACACGACGCCGCCAAGGCTCGCTCCGATTCTATCGCCAGCAGGCTCAAGATACCAAATCGTAGAAGTACGGGCCAAGACTTACAACATTGGCGTAACTAGTTCTACGCCGCCGGATAAGAAAAAGGACAAGCTCAAGCCCAAATGGGAGGGCCCTTTCATTATCGATCAAGTCCTGACCGCGGAGCGCATCGCTCACTTAAATGCGCCGGACAACCGACTCGAGCCGAACCCATGGAACGCAGCCCGCCAAGATTCTATGCCTAGCGCCGACTAAGAGTTCGCCCCTTCCCCGCCCAAATTTTTACACTTCAGCTGTCTTTTGTTTCTCTTCTTCTCTCACCCCTTTTTCCTAAAAAATCCCTTAAAGGCCTACTTATGCATTGTTCAGACACACTTGATGTGCCATCCGCACTCATTATACCGGGGCTTTTTACCGTGCTTAATTATAAGGGCTTTATGCCCAAAGACATGTGTCAAGCTTCCACATGTACCTTTTATTCACCATTATATGCATCGATATGACTTAAGTTTTGGCTGTTGGGTTGTTCGCTCCTATGCTTACCCCTACGCTCCCGATTGTTCGCTAGGAGGTAAAGGAGCACCTCTCGCGATTGTTATCGCTGGTCACCTGGATGTGTACCTCGACTGGTGAAGCCGAAAGCTAGCGTTTAAGGGAATATTAGATCGGTGACTTGAAAGATGATTTTACCTACTTATTTATCTGCCCTCAGATGTTTTTCTCGCTTCTTCCGCAGACCGACATGCACTTTAGGGCATGCCTCCTGTGGAAAGGAACCCCTAACGGAACTATTCTCCCGAAGATGTTTCTTACTAACCATGTAATATAACAACGCCTCGATGCGGCTTATATCTCCCACGGTCGGCACGACTTAGAGGCATAACCGCATTGAAAGCAATGTCGCAAGTGAGGTAATCTTCACACAACCCATTTAATACATAAGGAAAAGATACATAGTTGGCTTACAATCGCCACTTCACACAATTACATGAATAAAGCATTACATCATCCAGATACAAACAAGGTCCGACTACGGAACCAAAATAAAAGAAGAACCCCAAATGCATAAAGGACCTCGATCGACCCTAACCGGGCTCCACTATCGATCAACTAGAACGAAACAACACAAAGGGCAAGATCTTCATCGAGCTCCTCCTTGAGCTTGGTTGCGCCACCGCTCGCAACATAGGCACCGCAAACTGGTTTTGAAGTATCCGTGAGTCACGAGGACTCAGCAATCTCACACCCGCGAGATCAAGACTATTTAAGCTTATGGGTAAGGTAAAGGCATGAGGTGGAGCTGCAGCAAGTTTACTAGCATATACGGAGGCTAACATACGCAAATGAGAGCGAGAAGAGAAGGCAAAGCACGGTCGACAAAAGTATGATCAAGAAGTGATCCTATAGCAACCTCACGCCAAGCATAACTCCAACATCAGTTCACTTCCGGACTCCACGAAAGAGACCATCACGGTAACACACACGGTTGATGTATTTTAATTAAGGTCAACTTCAGGTTTTCTACAACCGACATTAACAAATTCCCATCTGCCACATAACCGCTGGCACGGCTCTCGAAAGTTTATACCTGCAGGGTGTCCCAACTTAGCCCATGACAAGCTCTCGCGATCATCGGCGAATAGACCTTCACCCGAGACACTCCGATCAGGCTCGAATCCCGCACATCAAGACATTTCGACAATGGTAAAACAAGACCAGCAAAGCCTCCCGCGTGCCGACATCCCGATAGTAGCCGCACAGATCTCGCCTCGTGCCACGACCGGATGAGCAAGACGCGCATAACTAGCACGACCCAAGTTGCCTAAGGGGCGGACCCGCTGGTTTGTTTGACCAACACTTAGACAAGCACCGCCCGGGGCTAAATAAAGATGACCTCGAGAGAGCGACTCCCAAGGAAAAGTAGGTGGTGGTGAGGCAAATGGTAAAAGGCAATGTTGGGCCTTGCTGGACAAGTTTTATTCAAAGCGAACTGTCGGGGGTCCTATAAATCACCCGACCGCAGAAGGGACGCAAAATCCGGGAACATAACACCGTATGACGGAAACTAGGGCGGCAAGAGGAACAAAACACTGCATAAGGCCGAGCCTTCCACCCTTTACCAAGTATATAGATGCATTAATAATATAAGAGATATTGTGATATCCCAACAAGTAAACATGTTCCAACAAGGAACAACATCTCCATGTTCCAACAAGGAACAAACTTCAATCTTCACCGCAACTAACAACGCTATAAGAGGGCCGAGCAAAGCGTAACATAGCCAATCAACGGTTTGCTAGGAAAGGTGTCAAAGGTTAGAGGTTTGACATGGCAATTTGGGAGGCTGACAAGCAAAAGGTAGGCATCGAGCATTGGCATAGCAAAAGAGCGAGCAAACTAGCATAGCAAAGATAGTAGTGATTTCGAGGGTATGGTCATCTCGCTCGCAAGGTTCTCGAGTTGTCGAGGCTTGATCCTCGTAGGCGCTTCTCAACAGGCTCCTCGCTCACGCATTGCCTCCGGCTCTACCCAAAGCAAGAACACAAGCAACGGAACCACAATCAAACAAGGAACAATGCACAAGCAATATGATGCAATACATGACATGCGATGCGAGATGTGATATGCAATGCATATGTATGTCCGGAAGGAAAATGATGAACTGGCATCAACTTGGCAAACCAAGTATGCCGCTGAAAGATGAGATGATTTCGTGAAATCGATATAAAGATCACCGAATCGGATGCACGGTTTGCAAATGACAAGCAAAACAAGAATGACGCAAATCATGCTTAACAGCCCGATGCTACTTAGCACGCAACACTAAACTATGCTACAGCACCCCAACATAAAAACAAAGCATATGACAACGAACTACAGGAGATGCTTAACAAAAGAGGAACACTGAGCTACGGCTAAATCACATCATAACATGTTCAAACAAGCATGGAGAAAGTGCTCAAAATATCAGGTTCACAGACTTAGTGAAAATACTAACATACCAGGAATTAACATCAGAAGGCATGTTTAGAGCAAGCAAACAACATGCTACAGGAACTTATAATAGCAAAGCAAGGCATGACATGATTCTACTCAAAGCATATTTCAATAGTCCCTTACTGACCATAAGCCAAAAAGGACTCTAAGAAATGATGGCACCCATGTAAACATAGCAAGTTTTATTACAGATTTCAGACTTAGTGAAATAACAGGACATGGCAAAAACAGATTCAACATGGCATGTTCGTGAGCTCGATGCACTCACTACAGAGCAATACATGGCATGGCAAGGCAACCAACAGTAAGAAGGCATGATTATGAAGCTAAGCATGGCAAGAGCAAGGTCATAGCATACACGGATCAACTACAACAACCTCGTGAAAATTGAATCTCATGCAAACAATCTGCCAGGAAACATTTTCAAGCAACTTTGGAGCATGAAATGAACATGTTCCAGCAGGCTAAAAATGCAAACAAGGGCATGAATGGATAGAGCAAGACATGTATATCAAAACATGTTTATAGAGAACCTCCAGATTATGCATAGAATGTTTACTAGAAGCATGTTAACATGGCATCAAAATATAACAGAATCTGTCTAGCAAAACAACAACAGCAACTACCCTACTTTACAAGCTTGATACACTCAGCACACAACTCACAAAAATACAAGGTCAACACCTCTGGAAAGATGGCATGTCCTAGTCCAACATTCATGTAGAGCTCATACTCATAGGATGCACACATAAATCATGGCAAAATGACAAAAGAGCTCGAGCTGATAAGATTCTGAAACTAACGATCTGAAGCTATCTTCCAACAGCATTTCGGGCATCAAGATGAGCTCAAATGCAAATGATGCAATGGAATGAAATGATGTACTGTCGAGACGAACAATTTGACATATTATACGCCCAAAACGGAGCTACGGATGCGGAGATGTGATGCGATGAAAATGACATGAAATATTACAAAATCTGGGACTTAGAGGAAATCGGGGTCAACCTCGCGATTTGGACGGATTTCGAGGTGGACGGCGCGAACTCCCGGATGGGGAGACGACGAGGAAGAGGCCGGGAGCTCGGGAGGCCCGGATCCGCCGATCCTCACCGGATCTCGACGCGAGAGGAGGAGTTGGCGCGCGGCGGCGCGCGGGGCGCGGCCGGAGATGGGGCGGCGGCGGCGACGGAGCTGCCGGAGAGGCGGCGGCAGGCGCTGGCGGGCGAAGCGGCGAGGCGGCGAGGATGCGCGACGGGCGGCGCTGGTCGGGCGGCGGCGGCGCGGCGCGCCGGCGCGGCGCGCGGGCGGCGGGCGCGGCGCCGGGCGGCGGGCGCGAGAGGAGGCGGCGGAGGGCGCTGCGGGCGGCGGGTTGGAACCGGAGGCGGCGGCGAGCGGCGGCGGGCGGCGGGCGAAGCGGCGGGCACGCGGCGGCGGCGGCGATCGGGCGGAGCGGCGGCGGCGGCGGCTGCTGGCTCATACTGGGTTTGGCGGGCGGCTTGGCGGGCGGCGGGGCTGCACGTGGCAAGCAGGGGCGGCGCGCGCGGGCGGCGGGATGACGTGGCGGACCCCATTGGTCGGAGCGAGGCGACATGTCCGGCGGGCGGACGTGTCCGGCGCGCAGCGAGAAAGAGGCTAGGGTTTGACCGGGATTTCCGAGGATCACATATATATAGGTAGAGGGAGCTAGGAGAGTCCAAATGAGGAGCGAGCTGCCACGCGATCGTGATCGAACGATCGAGAGCATGGAGAGGAGTTTGATGGGTTTTGGGCCACTTTGAAGGTGTTGGGCTGCAACAAAGAGGGCTTTCATGGTTACCCTTGCTAACTGCTGAGTACCAAACGACCTCCAAATGGCACGAAACTTGACAAAGCGGTTCATCGGTGCTATACCAAGGCCGCTGGCAAACCTCGGCCATTCCGAGAAAGTTTAATACCCGCACATGAAAAGAGAGAAGAGGGGACGCCGGATGACATAGGAGTACCGGATTGCAAAACGGACAACGGGAAAATGCTCGGATGCATGAGACTAACATGTATGCAAAATGAAATGCACATGATGACATGATAAAATGCAAATGATGACATGGCAAAGAGCAACACGCAAGCACATGACATGGCAACGACGGCGAATAATCATGGACACTGGCGAACGGATCCGGTGTTACAACACTCCACCATTACGAGAGGATCTCGCCCCGAGATCTAGGATGGCACCGAGGGAAAGCGGAAGAGGAAGAGAAGAGGTAAAACTAAGTTGCTTCTTCGACAAAACGAGTGAAACCATGAACCTTGAGAGGTTGAGCAATTTAAAAGAAAGGGTACAACAGAGATGAACGAGATTTCAAACAATCCGTAGAAAAGAGAAGAAAACTTAATGAGGTGAAAAGATATTGAAGAGATGATACAACACTCCGTTAAATGGATAAGCACGAAAAGAACACGACTCGCAATTCAAGATGATGATTGAAGAGCACAACATCACAATGCCTCCAAACAAAAGAATAGAAGATAGATCATTGGAATAGAAGAATGGAGAAGAAAATGCCAACATCCGTCACCAACGGAAACAAATGATTGGATTGATATCAACAAGGAGACGAGAAACTTATTTCACCGAAGGACAAATGAAGAACTTGGGTCATTTATAAGCACCATAAATAGCAACAACCTTAGGGAAAGCTTTAGGTGAAATATAACCCAAGATAACTCCAATGAAGAGACTGATGGATTTAAAATACCTCATTCTTGACAACATGTGAATCAAGAAACATGAAGGAAATTGTCAAGAGTGACATAACACCATCTCAAAAGATAAGGTAGAAATAATTGCACTTTGGAATGCAAGATGAAGAATGTTGAACTCTCAAAACAAAACATGTGTTGAGCACCATGTTTAATTTTGAGTATAGCTTACGGGTCATAACTTCGAGAGAAATCATGAAGAACAATTGAAGAATGAAAGAAATCCTTGACGAACCACCATGTAGAGCCTCCATGAAGAACTCCGTAATAAAAGGATGATGAAAAGAAAGAGAAGTTGAAAACACAAGGTGAATCCTTGCAATGATTTAGATGGATCTCCGTGATAATTAGAGCTTGGAACTCCGGAAAAGAGAAGATGAAACAAATGAAACCGAGAATTTTTCATCATGAACAAACTCCGAAGAAAGAATTAATCACTTGATGAAACAAGAATAAGAATTATGTTATGTCTATCCTTCACCAATTTAAATTGATGACAAGCAACGGATTTGGCATACTACTTATTCTCGTTGAGAAAGGATTAAAAGAGATATATCAAAACTTGAGAAGGTCTTCAACGAACCACCGTAGGATTTAGAAACAACAAATAATTGATATGATGAACAAGGAAGAGAGATCTTGAAAGAACCACCGTAAGAATTGAAATTGAACGAAGCAAAGGCACAATTCACCGGAAGAATTGTTAAACGAATGAAGATACTTGAGGGGATTTAGATACATGAGAACGAAGAGATCAAGAACTGATTAGAGGATATTCGAACTGATCACCGTAAGATTTGGAGAACGATAGCTAAAGCTGAGAATGAATAATACCTGAATTGATGGACTCAAGGAATGAAACCGAAAAGACTCAAAAATGCTCCGATGGTTGAAAAAAGATTCTCACAATCGAAAACAATTATGAGAGGATGGCAACAAGCTAGCACCATGAATCTTGAAGAGAATAGAGCAAGATTAAAGAGAAACTCTTCTTCGGTCTTCAAATGATGAGAATGACAACGAGAAACACCACCAAGAATTATTGAGGCACACCGAAGAATCAAAAGCGAAGAGGTTGAGCCAACTATGAAAAGAATTTGAAAGATCTTGGAAAAGCATTTGACCGATGATAACTCATTCTTACGCCAAACTTGGAGAAGAATTTAGGATAGCTCCGAATAATTAGAAGAGTCGTAAGATCCTCGAAAAGACCTGTGGGTTAGGGCCCACTCAAAAGAAAACACCGCTGAAAATTGCTTGAAATAGATGTTGCACCAAGAGAATTAAATGACTTGAATGAGATACCAATCTCAAAGAGCTTGAACGAATGCAGAGTGGAAACACGAATCTTCGAGATATCTTGAGCACTTCGAATAACAAATAGCGAGAAGTAGAATGATAATGAGGTGCACCGTATGAGAAGACATTAGAAACGAGGAAAGGAATATGATGAATATCGAAAGCTTGAATTGGATCCACCGGAGAAGAAACAACAATGAAGAATGATGAACTTGAAGCTGTTGAGCATCTTCATGGGAAATCACCGGATAAGAACATTGATTGAAAAGAATGGAGAAACTTCACATGAATAAATGGATACTTGATTAAGAAATCTGAGTCCTTGAAGAAAAAGGGTGGAGGGCGGAAAACAAAGGCAACTTGGAGACGGATGAAACAAACACCGCTGAGAAGGAATGATAATTGGTCTTGCTGATGTTGAAGTGATCGGATCCACTTGAAGAGAAACACACCGTTGAAAAGGAATTGACATGACAATCTCGATTGTCGAGAAGGATTGGTATTCACATCGAGTATGAGAACACCATTTCGGAAAGGTATGGAATCAACACTTGACATCAAGCAACTCAATACCACAATTAAAACAAAACAAAGGATTGGCTTGCGTATAAGCCGAACAAACATATGATAGAGATTTCGTCCAAGTTTTCGTGGTGGGGCCTACACGGGCTCAATCAGACAAAGCACCATCATGTACAAGGCAAGGCACATGACATACGGCGCGCCCCGAGTCGGCATAGCCAAGGACTCTTTAAGACACAACGAGACCATCAGAAACCAACCGTGAATAGGCGGACCACTAGACGTCGAACCCCAATTTCATATCATACATCCGCCGGAAAGATATCCTAAGAGCTACTTGAATTCCCACCTATGAAACTCCCAAACTTTCTCGTTATGCAATCTGTGTTGGGGATACAGGAGCAATAATATCTCACCCAAACTAACAATCCCTACATCCACCTTGTATCCATCCGTCAACACATAACCAAGAAACCTTCGAAATCGCTCACCTCAACCTTCAAAAGCATCCGTTATACAAGTCATGGCAATACTCCCGCACTCACCTCAAGATCGGGTTAGCGGGTTATCTCACCAACAACTGCATAAAAGAGATTTTCGATGTCGGCGATTAAACTCGTATTCCGAATCGCAACGATAAAATTATGACGACAACACCTTGGAGCTCAACTCCCCGACACCGCCACAACCCCTAAATGTCGAGGCAACCAAGACAATGTTGTCATCATAAAACCATCGAACGATTCCAAGATACCCGCGTGATCCTAAAAAAAATTTTAGTGAAATTTGAGAAGAGAAGAGTCAAAACTCTACGCCAGATACCTCACCGTAAGGTCAAGGACCGGGAGTAAAAGAATTCCTAAACTCTCCGATATATAATCCTAAATGACTCAAAACATTTTTTCTAGACACAACTCGCCACTAAAAACGATCAAGCAAAGGGGCTCCTAAGGTCGGGATGGCTCGATTACCAACTTGTATCGCCTCGATGCGGCTATATCTCCCACGGTCGGCACGACTTAGAGGCATAACCGCATTGAAAGCAATGTCGCAAGTGAGGTAATCTTCACACAACCCATTTAATACATAAGGAAAAGATACATAGTTGGCTTACAATCGCCACTTCACACAATTACATGAATAAAGCATTACATCATCCAGATACAATCAAGGTCCGACTACGGAACCAAAATAAAAGAAGAACCCCAAATGCTATAAAGGACCACGATCGACCCCAACCGGGCTCCACTATCGATCAACTAGAACGAAACAACACAAAGGGCAAGATCTTCATCGAGCTCCTCCTTGAGCTTGGTTGCATCACCGCCGGGTAACATAGGCACCGCAAACTGGTTTTGAAGTATCCGTGAGTCACGAGGACTCAGCAATCTCACACCCGCGAGATCAAGACTATTTAAGCTTATGGGTAAGGTAAAGGCATGAGGTGGAGCTGCAGCAAGTTTACTAGCATATACGGAGGCTAACATACGCAAATGAGAGCGAGAAGAGAAGGCAAAGCACGGTCGACAAAAGTATGATCAAGAAGTGATCCTATAGCAACTCACGCCAAGCATAACTCCAACATCAGAGTTCACTTCCTGACTACGGAAAGAGACCATCACGGTAACACACACGGTTGATGTATTTTAATTAAGGTCAACTTCAGGTTTTCTACAACCGACATTAACAAATTCCCATCTGCCACATAACCATGGCACGGCTCTCGAAAGTTTATACCTCGCAGGGTGTCCCAACTTAGCCCATGACAAGCTCTCGCGATCATCGGCGAATAGACCTTCACCCGAGACACTCCGATCAGGCTCGAATCCCGCACATCAAGACATTTCGACAATGGTAAAACAAGACCAGAAAGCCTCCCGCCAGCCCGACCGACATCCCGATAGTAGCTGCACATATCTCGCCTCGTGCCACACCGGATGA
This sequence comes from Aegilops speltoides, assembly GCA_021437245.1. NCBI lineage: Eukaryota > Viridiplantae > Streptophyta > Magnoliopsida > Poales > Poaceae > Aegilops > Aegilops speltoides. The sequence continues at coordinate 23,499 of JAHHZJ010003900.1, read as the reverse complement.
GCAAGACGCATAACTTAGCATAGACTCAAGTTGCCTGTGGGGTCCCGGACATCGCCTAGTTTGGACCAACACTTAGACAAGCACCGCCCGGGGCTAATAAAGATGACCTCGAGAGAGCGACTCCCAAGGGAAAAGTAGGTGGTGGTGAGGCAAATGGTAAAAGGCAATGTTGGGCCTTGCTGGACAAGTTTTATTCAAAGCGAACTGTCAGGGGGGTCCCATAAATCACCCGACCGCAGAAGGGACGCAAAATCCGGGAACATAACACCGTATGACGGAAACTAGGGCGGCAAGAGTGGAACAAAACACTGCATAAGGCCGAGCCTTCCACCCTTTACCAAGTATATAGATGCATTAATAATATAAGAGATATTGTGATATCCCAACAAGTAAGCATGTTCCAACAAGGAACAACATCTCCATGTTCCAACAAGGAACAAACTTCAATCTTCACCGCAACTAACAACGCTATAAGAGGGCCGAGCAAAGCGGTAACATAGCCAATCAACGGTTTGCTAGGAAAGGTGTCAAAGGTTAGAGGTTTGACATGGCAATTTGGGAGGCCGACAAGCAAATGGTAGGCATCGAGCATTGGCATAGCAAAAGAGCGAGCAAACTAGCATAGCAAAGATAGTAGTGATTTCGAGGGTATGGTCATCTTGCTCGCAAGGTTCTCGAGTTGTCAAGGCTTGATCCTCGAGGCGCTTCAACAGGTTCCTCGCTCACGCACTCGCCTCCGCTCTACCCAAAGCAAGAACACAAGCAACGGAACCACAATCAAACAAGGAACAATGCACAAGCAATATGATGCAATACATGACATGCGATGCGAGATGTGATATGCAATGCATATGTATGCTCCGAAGGAAAATGATGAACTGGCATCAACTTGGCAAACCAAGTATGCCGCTGAAAGATGAGATGATTTCGTTGAAATCGATATAAAGATCACCGAATCGGATGCACGGTTTGCAAATGACAAGCAAAACAAGAATGACGAAAATCATGCTTAACAGCCCGATGCTACTTAGCACGCAACACTAAACTATGCTACAGCACCCCAACATAAAAACAAAGCATATGACAACGAACTACAGGAGATGCTTAACAAAAGAGGAACACTGAGCTACGGCTAAATCACATCATAACATGTTCAAACAAGCATGGAGAAAGTGCTCAAAATATCAGGTTCATAGACTTAGTGAAAATACTAACATACCAGGAATTAACATCAGGAAGGCATGTTTAGAGCAAGCAAACAACATGCTACAGGAACTTATAATAGCAAAGCAAGGCATGACATGATTCTACTCAAAGCATATTTCAATAGTCCCTTACTGACCATAAGCCAAAAAGGACTCTAAGAAATGATGGCACCCATGTAAACATAGCAAGTTTTATTACAGATTTCAGACTTAGTGAAATAACAGGACATGGCAAAAACAGATTCAACATGGCATGTTCGTGAGGTCGATGCTCTCACTACAGAGCAATACATGGCATGGCAAGGCAACCAACAGTAAGAAGGCATGATTATGAAGCTAAGAATGGCAAGAGCAAGGTCATAGCATACACGGATCAACTACAACAACCTCGTGAAAATTGAATCTCATGCAAACAATCTGCCAGGAAACATTTTCAAGCAACTTTAGAGCAAGATTACAACATGTTCCAGCAGGCTATAAATGCAACCAAGAGCATGAATGGATAGAGCAAGACATATATATCAAAACATGTTTATAGGGCATCTCCAGATTATGCATAGGATGATTACTAGAAGCATGTTAACATGGCAACAAATTATAACAGAATCTGTCTAGCAAAACAACAACAGCAACTACGCTACTTTACAAGCTCGATAAACTCAGCACACAACTCACAAAAATACATGGTCAACACCTCTGGAAAGATGGCATGTCCTAGTCCAACATACATGTAGAACTCATACTCATAGGATGCACACATAAATCATGGCAAAAATGACAAAAGAGCTCGAGCTGATAAGATTCTGAAACTAACGATCTGAAGCTATCTTCCAACAGCATTTCGGGCATCAAGATGAGCTCAAATGCAAATGATGCAATGGAACGAAATGATGTACTCGTCGAGACGAACAATTTGACATATTATACGCGCAAAACGGAGCTACAGGTGCGGAGATGTGATGCGATGAAAATGACATGAAATAGTACAAAATCTGGGACTTAGAGGAAATCGGGGTCAACTCTTCGGTGGATCGGTCCGGGAGGTGGATCACGGACGCGAATCGGATCGGGTCGGGCGACGGAGACGACGAGGAAGAGGCCGGGAGCCGGAGAAGGCCCGGGACCGCCGATCCTCACCGGATCCGCGGAGCGAGAGAGGAGCGCGGCGAGGCCGGCGGCGGCGGCGGCGGGGCGGATGGGCGGGCGGCGGACGGAGCCGGCAGGGCGAGGGCTCGCAGGGCGCGGGCCGGGCGAAGCGCGAGGCGGCGGAGGATGCGCGCGGCGGCGGCGCTGGTCGGGCGGCGGGCGGCGCGCGGCCGCGCGGCGCGGGTCGGCGGCGCGAGGCGCCACGGCGGGGGGCGATGGAAGGGCGGAGGGCGGCGCGGGCTACGCTGGCGGGTTGGGGCCGGAGGCGGCGGCGGGCGGGCGCTGGCGGGGCGGCGGCGGCGGCGGCGCGGGCGGCGGCGGGCGGCGGCGCACGGCGGAAGCGAAGGCGGCGGCGTCGCCCTCGGCGCTGGCTAGCGGCCGGGCGGGCGGCGCGGCGGCGGCGGGGCTGCCACGTGGCAGGGCTGGTTGGCGAGGCGGCGGCGGAGATGACGGGCGGCACCTCGATTGGTCGGGACGACGCCATGGATATGTCCGGCGCGGACGGACGTGTCCCAAGGCGCAGCAGTAAGAGGCTAGGTTTGGAGGGTTTGACCAAAATGATTTGGGGAGGATCATATATTTATAGGTAGGGAGCTAGGAGAGTCCAAATGAGGAGCGAGCTGCCACGCGATCGTGATCGAACGATCGAGAGCATGGAGAGGAGTTTGATGGGTTTTGGGCCACTTTGAAGGTGTTGGGCTGCAACTCAAAGAGGGCTTTACATGTTCCCTTGCTAACTGCTGAGTACCAAACGACCTCCAAATGGCACGAAACTTGACAGCGGTTCATCGGTGCTATACCAAGGCCGCTGGCAAACCTCGGCCATTCCGAGAAAGTTTAATACCCGCACATGAAAAGAGAGAAGAGGGACGCCGATGACATAGGAGTACCGGATTGCAAAACGGACAACGGGAAAATGCTCGGATGCATGAGACGAACATGTATGCAAAATGAAATGCACATGATGACATGATAAAATGCAAATGATGACATGGCAAAGAGCAACACGCAAGCACATGACATGGCAACGACGGCGAATAATCGGACACACCGCGATCGGATCCGGGTGTTACAATAAACGGAAGCGCCGCGCATTCCCCAAGCTTTTCTCGCAAGCCCTCAAGGCCCGGCAGGGAGAGGGCTGGCCATAAAGCCCGGACGACGCTGTTTCATTGCCTCGCCAACTAGTTCGAGCAGCCGCAACAGTTCGAAGTTGATCACCCGCTGATACGGCATCTCTCCGCAGGCTTACTCTGTGAGTATACCTACGCATATATTTTGTCAATTGACTTCTCGCCAAACTCTTCTTTTCAAAGGAGTTCGCCAAGCACTTACTATAGATGCCGCGACGGCCGCCGATTCTCCATAACGGAGCTGCATAGCTCGCCCAACGCCTTTCACTTTTCTCCAACCTGGGCATGGGCATCCCGAGCTTGTTCCTTTCCGCTGCACCTTATTCAGCACCTCTCGCCGCCTTCACCGGCGCAGAGTTCTTGCCTCGTCCGATCTTGTCCGCAGCACCTGAATGTCATTATTAGACTTGCGAGCACGCTGCACACCACTTATCTTTTAAAAATGATGTGTTACTAGGAGGGCCTCTGTTTCTCCCACGGCAGCAAGTGCGGCCTCGAAGTTGGGCCTTGCACTCTTGCAGCTCCCGAGACAGCTTGGGTGTTCTTCTCTATAAGATCCTCGCTTCAAGTGATCCTTAAATCAGTTAATATAACTACTTTAAGTCACGGAGCTACCGCATATACAACTATTAAATTCTCTTACCAGATGTCTTTTACATACCGCCCGTGGCTCGTCAAACCATCTTGAGCAGCACGGAGGTGCGCTGCCCCACGTTAAAGGCATTCAACACCTCAGGGAGAAGCACGCCACACGAAAACTGTCCGGGCGGTGCCTATGGTTCATGGCGCTCCACCTCGTAGTTTGTGGCGGATACCGGCAAGATCCTCCGCTGAGGAGTATCCGCTCGCGCTTTGCGCCGCCTCTAGACCAGGTGCCGGAGCTTGGCTGGTAGAGGCTGGGTTGGCAACCTCTACGTCCGCAGTCCGACGGGCGCTTTTTTCTCCTACAAAAGTCATGAGCATTCAAACGCTTCTAGAACGTTGTTTCAAATAGCAAATCGTGAGCTATACTTTGCGGCGACGCTTTCGATCCGCAAGGCCAAGGCCTCTTCCGCTTAATGGGCCGGATCGACCGTTGGTCACCGCCGCTGGCTCGCTTCCCGCCTGAAGGCGCCCGCAAAGCGCCATCGATACGGTGGTCGAAATGAGCAAGGAAGGAATAATGGTGTGAGGACTTCGTCACAATCACCGAAGCCGGATATAGCTCGGGTAGTCACAGATTGCGACTAAAGCATTATCCATGCTGAGCTGGTGGAACACCCCGCCGATTAGCTCCACCTTTATGTCCGGATCCTCTTCGAGGTCGGATCTCGATCTCTCCGATCCTCGGGTGCGGAGTTGTACTAAGCATGCCCTCCACGACCCGGACGCAGCTCCTACGCCGAAAACATAATATAAGAAACTTAAACTGAAAGCATGGGTCGGGCACACAGAGTGTTCGCTACCCAACGCCAGGATTATTCATGGAGAATCCATTCAACGGGTTCGCGCGGAGGAAATCCTCCTTCCCCTTGTACAGCCGGACAGATCTTCGCCAGTCTTCGGCCAACCCGCCCTTTATGCCATGACGGGTGGCATCGCCCTCCCGCTGAAATCCCACATGGGTGGCCCCTATATTGCAGCAGCTGCACCCCACGATAATGCATGTTGCCATGTTCCAATCATGGTCAACCCGGAATGGGCCAAGAATCTTATCCGCCCATCAAATAATGGACGCTCTTGTCTTCCTCCGCTAGGGGCTCCGTGGGCGCCAGCTAAGGCATTTCTTCAAAGGAGCATTATCAACTCCGGAGGCCGATCCAACAGGTCCGCAATGAGCGCCTTCGTAAACCATTCTCAAGGCCACTTCTGACGCCTTCTTAGGGGTTCTCGCTGGATATCCGTCCCGGCGACAAGCCATATTTCGCATCGCCCACTTGATATATGGACCCTCGTGAGAGCGGGTACGAGGCGTAACAACCTCTTCCACAAAGACAAAATGGGGCTCGATGCCCGTAAATAGCTCAAGAAGAGCTACGAACTCCGCGATATGCAGGATAGAGGCGGGCGGAGGTGATGGAGCTGGAGTCCGAGAACCTGTGAGCCCGCGAGGAATGGATGTATAGGAAACCGAGCCCTTATCGATAGGGGACGGCGCATACCCGCCCCTTTGTTGGGATTTGGGGTAGCCTCGATGCTTCCCACCTTGGTAGGTGGCCAGCCCGGCTCGAACTGGGACCATGAAGGCCGGAGGGAGATATCCTCCGCTTGAAGCGCCACCAGCTCGCTATGCGGATGTAACATCTCCGCCAGCCTCCCGGCAGAGGGCTGGGAGCGCGAGAGGAGGAGCCGCACGATACTCCATGATGGAACGGATTTTGGTCGGAAGCGCCCGATGAGTACTCGCGAAGGAAGACGGTGTGATTTGATCTCGATTCTGCCTCTTATAGGCAGATTATTTGCACAGCTAGGGGTAAAACATAAAGATACTCGCTTTTCGTGATTCGTATGACGGTGGAAGATGGCCATTATAGGGCGGAAGCCAAGAAGCGCAACATTGATAAGGAAGCCGACAATCGCTCGCACGTACATGGAACTTAAGGGAGAACCTGCCTTGCAATGCCAAAGACTATAAACGCGCTGGACTTATCGTCATTGAAGCCTGGTTCGGGGCCTACTGAGGGAGTCCTGGACTAGGGGGTGTCCGGACAGCCGGACTATCATTGGCAGCCGGACTCCAAGACTATGAAGATACAAGATTGAAGACTTCGCCCCGTGTCCGGATGGGACTTTCTTGGCGGAAGGCAAGCTTGGCAATATGGATACGAAAATTCCAGGTCCATCCAACGGACCCGACAAAGACGGCTTCCATCGGGCACAGCTTGAACCTCGACGACGCCAAGATCGCGAGAATTCCTTCGAAAATTGGGACATTTTCGCCGGGCACCCTTCGGATATGCCCGAATCCCACGCAGATTGGCGTAACACAGCCTAAACATCCTAAAGGATTCAAGCCACCGACAGTGCTCTTCGACGATTTTTCAACCCAAAAGACAGTGCAATGGGAGAAGAGCTAGCCAAACTATTGAAAGCCGGATTCATCGAGATATCAAACATCCGGATTGGCTAGCAAACCGGTAATGGTACCAAAGAAGGACAAATCTCGGCGCCTATGTGTCGATTTTAAAGACCTCAACAAGGCCTCGCCGAAGGATCCTTCCTCCCCGCCGACCAGATAATCGACTCTACCGCAGACACGATTCATTGTGCTTCCTTGACGATACTCCGCTACCATCAAATCAAGATGGCGGAAGCGACCAAGCCACAACGGCATTCATCACTCCATATGGACCATTCGCTTCAAAACGATGCCCTTCGACTTAAAAACGCCAAAGCAATATAACAGCGATGATTCAAACATGTCCGCCACCTAGATCGGCAAAACAAGAGAGGTGATACGAGACGACGAGTCGCCAAAACCAAACACGCCGAACCTCTAGTAGACGACTTGAGGCTCACATTCGACAACCTCGTGAGCATATGACATCAAGCTGAATTGAAAATGCGCTTGCGCATCAGCCGAAAGCTCTCGGCTTCATTGTATCCGTAGAGGAATTGAAGCAAACCCAAAGACCGCCACAGCTAGATATTCCAAAAGACCTCAAACAAATACAAAAATTGATCGATGCGTATGTTTAAGCCGCTTTATCTCCGCCTAGGAGAAAAGGCATTGCCCTCTATCGCCTCCTTAGGCGACCAACACTTCGAGTGGACGGATGCTGCCACCGCCAACTCAAGAAATAAAAGCCATATTAGCAACAACTGTCCTGGTTGCGCCTAACCCGGGCGTAACCAATGCTGTTATACATCGCGCAACACATCAAGTTGTAAGCGCGTACTCGCCGTTTAATGAGAGATGTAAGGGCATAAATTCTCTTCAAAACTAGTGTACTACGATCCACCGTGTTAACCCCCGCAAGTCCTGCTACTCGCACTATCAAAAGATAGCGATGCGGTGTTCATGGCATCCCGAAGCTCCGACACTACTTTCAAGAGTGTTCGATAACAAGGACTCAAGCACCCTCAACGACATTATAAACAACCGCGACGCGACGGGCAGGATTGCAAAATGGGCCATTGAGCTCTTACCATTCGATATAACTTACAAACCTCGGCGAGCTATAAAGTCACAAGTTTTGGCTGACTTTGTCGCTGAACGGAGCGAAGCTGAACTCCCTAAAGAGTACGGCGCATACTCCAATTGGATTATGCACTTCGACGGCTCTAAAATGTTGGCCGGATTGGGGGCTGGCATCATATTAACGTCCCCAACCGGGGACACAGTCCAATACGTACTTCAGATAATGTACACGGACTCCAACAACGCAGCCGAATACGAGGCCCTTCTACACGGCCTCCGGATGGCAATCTCCATGGGCATTCAATGCCTAGAGGTGCGCGGGGATTCAAACCTTGCAATATCCCAAGTAAATGGAGAATTTTGATGCCAAGGATCCGAAAATGGCAGCCTATCGTAACGCTGTCCTCAAACCGTCACCGGTTCAAGGACTCAATTCCACCATGTAGCCCAGATAATAACAAAGCAGCCGGGCGATCGCACGATCGGCGCAAAACATGACACTGTCCCTCCAAACATCTTCCCGAACGGCTTTTAAGCCATCCGCATTATGGGAAGAGGTGTCCGAAATAACAAACCGCAAGCAGCCGCACTAACCGGCTACAGTAGCAATCTAATATAACCGCGACTCACCGATGAAATAACACCTTCAACAAGACGACATAAGGGCAGTAATCGCCTGCGGATAGAACCATTCCTAGCCTACTTGCTTAGGCAGGAACTTCCCAAGACCAAAATGAGGCCCCCGATAGTCCGGCGATCTAAAGCCTACAAGGTCCATGAGGGAGAACTCTATAAGAAAAGCACAACCGAGTCCTTCAAAGGTGTATCTCAAGAGGAAGGCCGAAACCTTCTCGCTGAAATTCATGCCGGACTAGGGCGGACACCACGCCGCAGCTCGGCCCTTGTAGGGAAGGCCTTCCGACAGGATTTTATTGGCCGACGGCCCGGCAGATGCTCAGACTTAGTCCAAAGATGCGCCGGTTGTCGCTCTTGCTAATCAGAGCCATATGCCACCCACCGCCTCAAAACTATACCCATTACCCGCCATTCGCGTCTGGGGCTTGACATGGTTGGACCCCTTAAAGGGGAACCCACAAGCAAAGGTACCTATTGGTCATGGTGGATAAATTCACCAAATGGATAGAGGTCAAGCCGCTTAAAACGGCAAAGTCCGGACCAGTGATAGACTTCATATCCGGTAGTACACCGCTATGGTGTCCCCACAAAGATCATCACCGACAACGCACTAACTTCACCGCCGACGAGGTTAAATCATGGTGCAAAATATGGGCATTAAGCTCGACACGCTCAGTCTATCATCCTCAAACCAACGGTCAAGTGGAACGAGCGAATGGTCTAATAATGAGCGCATCAAACCTGCACTAGTACGGCCGCCACGTAAATCGACACGACCGGGTAGAGGAGCTCGACTCAGACTGGGGCTGCGCATAACGCCCAACCGCATTTCACCGGATTCACACCATTTTTATGAGTATACGGCGCAGAGGCGTTCGCCTCATGACATCATTCATGACTCACCTCGAAAAGCGCATGTACGAAGAAATAGAAGCCGAGATGGATCGGCAGGACTGCTTGGACGCATTGGAGGAAGAACGCGACGTCGCCAAGGCTCGTTCCGCATTCTATCAGCAGCAGGCTCGAAGATACCAAAGTAGAGAAGTACGGGCCAAGACTTACAACGTTGGCGAACTAGTTCTACGCCTGCCGGATAAGAAAAAGGGCAAGCTCAAGCCCAAATGGGAGGGCCCTTTCATTATCGATGAAGTCTTGACCGGGGAGCGCGTTGCTCACTTAAATGCGCTTGACAACCGACTCGAGCCGAACCCATGGAACGCAGCCCGCCTCAAGATTCTATGCCTAGCGCCGACTAAGAGTTCGCCCCTTCCCCGCCCAAATTTTTACACTTCAGCTGTTTTGTTTCTCTTTCTTCTCACCCCTTTTTTCCTAAAAAGCCCTTAAAGGCCTACTTAACATTGTTCGCACACACTTGATGTGCCACCCGCACTCATTATACCTGGGGGCTTCTGTAGGATCGTTGAAGGCAAGAGTGTCTAGAGGGGGGGGGGGTGATTAGACTACTCGACAACTTAAAAGTTTAGCCTTTTGATTAGAACAAGTTTTTAGCAAGTTCACAATGAGGATCAAGTCAAGCATCATGCATACAAGTCGAGCAACATACTACACATGCAATTCTAGAGTATGGGCAGCGGAAAGTAAATTGCATAAGTAGTAAGGAGGGATTGTGAAGAGCAAACGCAATTTGGAGACACGGAGATTTTTTCTCGTGGTTCCGAGTAGGTGGTGCTATCGCCAATCCACGCTGATGGAGACTTCAACCCACGGAGGGTAACGGCCGCGAGAGTCCACGGAGGGCTCCACCCACGAAGGGTCCACGAAGAAGCAACCTTGTCTATGCCATCATGGCTTACGCCCACGGAGGACTAGCCTTACTCGGGTAGATCTTCATGAAGTAGGCGATCTCCTTGCCCTTACAAACTTCTTGGTTCAACTCCACATCTTGACGGAGGCTCCCAAGTGACACCTAACTAATCTAGGAGGCACCACCTCCAAAAGGTAATAGATGGTGTTGGTGATGATGAACTCCTGCTCTTGTGCTTCAAATGATATCTCCCCAACACTCAACTCTCCTCACTGATTTGGCTGTGGTGGAAGAAAGGATTGAGTGGAAAGCAACTTGGGAAGGCTAGAAATCAAGTTTCATATGGTGGGAGTGAAGCAACTTGATCTCAACACAAGGGTAGGTAGTTTTCTTCGTAAATGTAAGGTAGGAGTGGTAGTTCTTTCTGATGGCTCTTCCACTAATGAAGAGGAGGTGGAGGGTATTTATAGCCTCCACATAAAATCCAACTGCTACACACATTTGACTAATCTCGGCCGACCGGTTGACAACCGGTGAGACCGAAAGTTCAAATCTTAGAACGTTGGGATTTTCGGTGGGACCGAAAATACAATCTCTGCTAGTCCGATTCTTCCAAAGTCTAGGGTTTGCCATTCTCGTGGGACCGATTTTCTCATCTCTGGGACCGATTTTCTCATCTCGTGACACCGATTTGACTACGTATGGTTACAAGCTTACAACACTAGTTTCGTATGACCGAGTTTGGAATCGAAAATCCGAAATGTTTAGGGTTTGGCTATATGGCTGAGGTGGTTCATCTCGTGTGACTGAGTTTATGAAATCGGTGGGACCGAGATTACTTATGGGTTTATGTTGGAATGAAAGATTGCTGATAGTTTGAGAGATAAATCACTAAGCACTTTGAGCAACCAGATCATCATCATAACCTCATCCCCTTTTAATAGTATTGGCTTTCCTATGGACTCAATGTGATCTTGGATCACTAAACCAAAAAATGGAGTCTTGAGCACTTGCCAATCCTTTCCTTAGCATCCTAGGGGTTCACCTTTCTAGTTCTTTTGCCATGCCAGAGTGATTGACTTTCCTGAAACATACTTGATAAAAGCATTAGTTCAACCACAAAGTATGTTGTCATTAATTACCAAACCACCTAGGAGCAAATGTGCTTTCAATCTCCCTTTTGGTAATTGATGGCAACACACAAAATAAGATATCAAAGCTACTAAAAGAAAGACAGATTATCATTAAAGCTTTGACAAACATGTAGTACACATGCTCCCCTACAAGTGTGCAAGATTTTAGATTTTGGTTTTGGACTACCACAAGCACACATGAGAGAAAAGCAAGATGTGCTACATGCAGCTTGGCTATATGCATCAGAGCAGATGAGGATAATGAGTGATGATGCATATGTGCATGGTGATTTCTTGCAAACAAGTATTCACAAGCAAGTCACCAAGATGCACATTCTGAAGATGCATATACTTACCTTGAAGTTCCTTGGCATTGTACCAAGAAATAAGCTTGGGAAAACAAGGTTAGATAACACAAGAGTATTCCTTCAACCAACAGCAAGAACATCAAAGTACCAAGCCAGGATGACATGTATAAAGAGTGTCTCATGTTGAGCACTAGCTTGAATCAGCTAATATGTCTCCCAAGTTTAAAAGATTTTCAATGAGCTCAAAGAATTTTGCTTTTCATAAGATACCAATTGTGCTTTTCAGAAGATACCAATTGTGAGAGCAAGAGAAGCAAAACCAAAAGAATAATGCCAAAAGTATTACTGTGATAGTATGGCAAAGCTTTGATGTGATCCTCTCCCCCTTAAGGTAAGATTGTTCTTCTTCTCGCATTAACTATTCTCTTCTCCCCTTATCCTCCAATCTTCCCCTAAGCTCCACCTAAATCTTCTCCCCCTTTGACATCAAGTGCCGAAAAGGACAGTAAACCAGGAAGGGCAGGAAAAATGGAAGGAAAGAAGTGGATCCTTAAGAATCACAACTAAGCAAATTAAGTATTCAAAGGAAATCATTTTAGGTGAGCTGCGAAGATGATATCCAGTGAATGTAAATCGGTGACACCGAAGAGCTATGGATCGGTGTGTCCGAAAGTCAGAGACTTAGGGCAGATCCTTTTCGGTCAGACCGAAGTATGTGAATCGGTGACGCCGAGTTTAATTCCAAGGAATAATAGAAATAATTCAGCTCACTTTCCAAGGAATGTTTCAAAAGATTTGCAATGAATCTGTAAAAGATTTTTCAGGGATTCTATCAGAGCCAAAAAGATATACACAAGAACAGAAGAAACAGAAATGAAAACGATTGCTAGATGAAGTTTTTTTTTTAAGTAGTAAGCAAGAGAACTCAATGAGAAAAACAGAGAAATTCCAGAACATATGTACTTCATCTAGACAGGGGTCGGCGACTAGGTCACCTATGTTTGAGTATATTGACTTAGGAGTCAAATGAGAACATTTGATCATAGGTCATACTATCGCTTAAGCTCAAAATGGGGTTGCCATTTTCGATTAACATTTGATGTGATCACATCTTTGAAGCTGCTTGTACTCAAGACTTTGAGCAAAGCTCCTTCAAGATGTGAAAACATACCTTGGGCTTGTTGTTGCATCGACTCATGTAGGTGAACTTGATGTTGATGCTCATAGAATGTGAAGTTGAGCACCATTTCCATTTGTATAGTTCATCTTCCTACATGGGTTAGGCAAGCAAGGAAATACTCAAGAATATCCAAGATGACAAGAGTGAAGTACTAGACGATAAGGTGTCATAAAGGATATGTGGAATTTTGTTCCTTGAACTCAACATCCCAAAGAGCTAGATACTTGGTCAATGACAAGATTACTCATGATTTGAGTGTGTGATAATCTTGTAGAATGTAGTTCATCCAAGTACCGCAAGAAGTTAGATGCAATACAAGGGCAATGTGTCCAAGACATATGATCATCATCATAAGAGAAATATCAAGGATTAGTCAATTAGGCTCATGCCTTGCATGCACCAATGGAGTTTTCACTCCAAGTTTGAAGCATCAATGATGTTCAACTCACTCTTGCTTACAAAACACTTTCTCATCAAGTGGTTTTGTGAAGATATCTGCAAGCTGTTTGTCCGCATTTAACATGCTTAAGATCAATGTCACCCTTAGCAATGTGATCATTAATAAAATGGTGATTTAACTTCAATGTGTTTCGTGCGAGAGTGTTGCACGGATTGTGTCCAATCTTAATCGCACTCTCATTGTCACAAAGCAAAGGAACATGTCTCGCATGTATCCCATAATCTTTAAGCGCTTGTGTCATCCATAGCAACGAAAGCACAACACTAACCAGCAGCAATATATTCTCGCTTCGCAAGAGATAATGATATCAATTTTGTTTCTTGGATGACCAAGATACAAGGGATTGACCGAGAAATTGACACGCACTAAAGTTGACTTTCTATCAACCTTGTCACCAAAGATAGTCCGAGTCGGAATAGCCAACAAGATCGAAAGAGGCCCTCTTAGGATACCAAATGCCAAAGTTAGGTGTGTGTATCAAGTATCTCACAATTCTATTAATAGCTTTAAGATGACATTCTTTAGGGCTGCTTGATATCGAGCACACATGCATACACTCAACATTATGTCGACGAGAAGCACAGAGATATAGTAGAGAACCAATCATGGATCGATAGACCTTTTGATCAATGTGTTCTCCATCTTTAGTCAAGTCATTATGTCCACTAGTAGCCATGGGGGTATTCATACCTTTGCTCTCTTGCATGTTGAACTTCTTGAAGAGATCCTTAGTGTACTTTGTTTGTGAGACAAAAGTACCTCCTTAGATTGCTTGATTTGCAACCCAAGGAAGAATTTGAGTTCACTCATCATGGACATCTCATACTTCTCCCACATAAGCTTTCCAAACTTCTCACTAAAATCAGGGTTAGTTGAACCAAAGATAATATCATCAACATATATTTGGCACACAAATAGTTCACAAATACCCTTTTCGTGAATAGCGTTGAGTCTATTTTTCCAATCTCAAATCCTTTTTCAAGAAGAAAGCTGGTCAAGATTTGTACCAAGCTCTAGGGGCTTGTTTAAGACCATAAAGAGCTTTGTGCAACTTGTAAACATGATTAGGCTTTTTAGGATTCACAACCGGAGGTTGTTTCACAAATACTTCCTCCTCAATTTCACCATTTAGGAAAGCACTTTTAATGTCCATTTGATAGAGAGTAATATCATGGTGGTTGGCATAAGCAAGAAGAATGCTAATGGACTCAAGTCTAGCAACGGGGCATAGGTCTCACCATAGTCCATACCTTCGACTTGTGTGTAACCTTGTGCTACGAGACGAGCCTTGTTGCGGATGACTTGTCCATCTTCATCTTGCTTGTTCCAAACACCCATTTGGTTCCAATGACGCTTTTGGTCATCATTGGGCTTTCTACCAAAGTCCAAACGTTGTTCCTCTCGGTTGTGTAGCTCTTCATGCATAGCGCTCACCCAATCCGGTCTTCAAGCGCTTCTTCTACCTTCATAGGTTCAAGACTAGAAATAAATGAGTAATGCTCACAAAAGTTAGCTAAACGAGTTTTAGAGCGAGTGATTCTCCCGGAGTCGATGTCATTCATCATTTGTTCCACGGGATGGTCCTTCTTGATTCTTGCTCGAACTCGGGATAGCTTTTGTCGTGGTCGAGGCTGAGCTTCCTCATCATCCTCATCTTCTTCTTCATCATTGTTGTTGGTGTTGTCTTGAGGTGGTGGAGAAGGAGGTTGTGGTGGATCTTCTTGTCGCACTTCCTCATCTTGGTGAGTTCCACTTGTGGAGGCCTCCATGTTCCCTTGAGGTTCACCTTGCCGTGAGGTAGGGGGCTCCACATATGTAGATGAGGTACTCTCCTTCACTTCCATGGGACGAATCTTTCCAATGGATAAATCTTGAATGGCTTCCGATGGGTCCTTGTCTCCTACATCAATAGGCATTTGCTCTACTTATGAGCCATTAGATTCATCAACTTCACATCTACCGCCTCTTCAACCTTTCGGGTGAAATTGTTGTAGACACGGTAGGTGTGGGAGTTTGATCCATAACCGAGGAAAAGCCTTCATGAGTTTTAGGAGCAAATTTAGACCCACGATGCTTATCAAGGATATAGCATTTTGAACCAAAGACACGAAAATATCCCACTTGGGGTTTGTTACCGTAAGGAGCTCAGATGAAGTCTTGCCAAGGAGCTTGTGAAGATAAAGTCTGTTGATAGCATGACAAGTCTGTCTCGACGGCTTCACCCCGTAAGTGTTTCGTGTCTTGTATTCATCAAGCATCGCTCTCGCCATCTCAATGAGCTGCTCGTTCTTCCTCTCAACAACTCCATTTTGTTGAGGTGTGTACGAGTCGAGAACTCATGTAGAATCCTTCCTCATCGAGAAAAGAGTCCACATGGGCGTTCTTGAACTCCGCTCCATTGTCGCCCAACTTTCTTGATCTTCACCTCAAATTGATTTTGGGCCTTTCTAGCAAAGGTTTTGAAGATTCTCTCAACCTGCGATTTGTCATCAAGGAAAAATACCCACGAATCTGAAAAATCATCAACAATAACTAGACCAAAGGAGTTACCACCAAGGCTTTTGTAAGCATTGGGACCGAAGAGATCCATATGAAGAAGCTCAAGCGGTCTCCTTGTAGTCATGATGTTCTTCACGGGATGACTTCCACCAACCCTGTTTTTCTGCTTGACATGCACTACAGAGTCTATCTTTGTCAAAGAAAACATCTTTAACACCAAGAATATGATCACCTTTGATTAGCTTATCTAGATTACGCATACCAACATGTCCAAGCCTTCTATGCCAAAGCCAACCTTTAGCAGATTTAGCAATAAAGCAAGTTCTAGGTTGAGCTTTCTTAGTGAAATCAACGATATACAAATCACCTGTACGGATACCGGTAAAGACCATGTTATGATTGTCACGACGAAAAACTTGGCAATCTACTTTGGTGAATAGCACATTGAATCCAAAGTCAGCTAATCTAGACACGGAAAGTAAATTGTATCCAAGTGATTCAACAAGCATGACATTTTGAATGGAGCTATCATGAGATATGGCCACCTTACCAAGGCCAAGTACTTTACCCTTGGAGTTATCTCCAAAAGTCACATACTTATGTGGACCATCGCTCTTTGCAAGCTCTCAAACATGTCTTCATCTCCGTCATGTGATCGTGCATCCACTATCAAGAATCCACTCTTTTCCACCGGATATGTAGTCTCTCGATTTGCCATGAGACCGAGACTCTTCATGATCTTGTCTAGCTCGGTGTCCTAATCGGAGTAATTGTCATCATGCTCATGCTCATCATCATATCGACCCATAGATAATTCATCATCAATACCTAGGTCAATTTGACAATGAATTGCATCAGTTTTGTCGAGTGACAATAATCATCGGAATGCAATACAAGAGCATTTCTTATTCAACATTGATAAAACCGATCACCCTTCTTTTCATAAGATCACAAGCTCAAAGAAGCATTTATCAAAGTTGGGATCTTTGGCGGCGATCATATCAAATTCAATAGTCTTGTATAGAATTTCATCAAGACCTCTCAAAGAGTAGTCCGATAAAGTTCTTCCAAGAACTTCCACATAGCATGGGCACACTCAAAGTTTGTGACAAGCTCAAGTTATCGGGCAAACCTCTAATGATAAGATTGATGCTTCTAAGGTTACGAAGCAAATCAAGCTCTTCATCCATAGTAGGGTGCAAGGGGTCAAATGGAGGTACATATGGGGTTTCAACATATTTGCGCAAGTTGTACATTCTAAAGATAGCAAGCATTTCAATCCTCCATGAGTTATAGGACACTCCATCAAGAATAGGCACTCTATGACTAACACTCCCAAACGTAGACACGTCCATCTTCCTCCAATGGTGTGCAAACCAAAGCAATGGAGACCAAAGCTCTGATACCAATTGTAGGATCGTTGAAGGCAAGAGTGTCTAGAGGAGGGGGGTGATTAGACTACTCGACAACTTAAAAGTTTAGCCTTTGATTAGAAAAGTTTTTAGCAAGTTCACAATGAGGATCAAGTCAAGCATCATGCATACAAGTCGAAAGCAACATACTACACATGCAATTCTAGAGTATGGGCAGCGGAAAGTAAATTGCATAAGTAGTAAGGAGGGATTGTGAAGAGGAAACGCAATTTGGAGACACGGAGATTTTTTCTCGTGGTTCCGAGTAGGTGGTGCTATCGCCAATCCACGCTGATGGAGACTTCAACCCACGGAGGGTAACGGCCGCAGAGTCCACGGAGGGCTCCACCCACGAAGGGTCCACGAAGAAGCAACCTTGTCTATGCCATCATGGCTTACGCCCACGGAGGACTAGCCTTACTCGGGTAGATCTTCACGAAGTAGGCGATCTCCTTGCCTCTACAAACTTCTTGGTTCAACTCCACATCTTGACGGAGGCTCCCAAGCGACACCTAACTAATCTAGGAGGCACCACCTCCAAAAGGTAATAGATGGTGTTGGTGATGATGAACTCCTTGCTCTTGTGCTTCAAATGATAATCTCCCCAACACTCAACTCTCCTCACCGATTTGGCTGTGGTGGAAGAAAGGATTGAGTGGAAAGCAACTTGGGAAGGCTAGAAATCAAGTTTCATATGGTGGGAGTGAAGCAACTTGATCTCAACACAAGGGTAGGTAGTTTTCTTCTCTTAAATGTAAGGTAGGAGTGGTAGTTCTTCTCGATGGCTCTCCACGAATGAAGAGGAGGTGGAGGGTATTTATAGCCTCCACACAAAATCCAACTGCTACACACATTTGACTAATCTCGCTCGACCGGTTGACAACCGGTGAGACCGAAAGTTCAAATCTTAGAACGTTGGGATTTTCGGTGGGACCGAAAATACAATCTCTTAGTCCGATTCTTCCAAAGTCTAGGGTTTGCCATTCTCGTGGGACCGACTTTTCTCATCTCGGTGACACCGATTTGACTACGTATGTTATGTAAGCTTGGCAACACTAGTTTCGTATGACCGAGTTTGGAATCGAAAATCCAAATGCTTAGGGTTTGGCTATATGGCTGAGGTGGTTCATCTCGTGTGACTGAGTTTATGAAATCGGTGGGACCGAGATTACTTATGGGTTTATGTTGGAATGAAAGATTGCCGATAGTTTGAGAGATAAATCACTAAGCACTTTGAGCAACCAGATCATCATCATAACCTCATCCCTTTAATAGTATTGGCTTTCCTATGGACTCAATGTGATCTTGGATCACTAAACCAAAAATGGAGTCTTGAGCACTTGCCAATCCTTTCCTTAGCATCCTAGGGGTTCACCTTTCTAGTTCTTTTGCCATGCCAGAGTGATTGACTTTCCTAAACATACTTGATAAAAGCATTAGTTCAACCACAAAGTATGTTGTCATTAATTACCAAAACCACCTAGGAGCAAATGTGCTTTCAGCTTTTTTACCGTAAGTTTAATTATAAGGGCTTTTGCCCAAAGACATGTGTCAAGCTTCCACATGTACCTTTTATTCACCATTATATGCATCAATATGACTTAAGTTTTGGCTGCTGGGTCAGCTCGCTCCCGCAGCTTACCCCTACGCTCCCGATTGTTTGGCTAGGAGGTAAAGGAGCACCTCTCGGATTGTTACACGCTGGTCAGCCGGATGTGTACCTCAGACTGGGTGAAGCCGAAAAGCTAGCGTTTAAGGGAATATTCGATCGGTGACTTGAAAGATGATTTTTACCTACTTATTTATCTGCTCGATGTTTTTTCTGCTTTTTTCGCAGACCGACATGCACTTTAGGGCATGCCTCCTGTGAAAGGAACCCTAACGGAACTATTCTCCCCGGAAGATGTTTCTTACTAACCATGTAATATAACATAACTAGTTAAGCACTTGTTTGATAAAGCACTAATGACCCCAACGCCCGGTCTCCATGCATGCCCCGGTTGTTTCTTAACCAAGAAGGTATTCGACACACCCGGACTCTAGGGTCCCGAGGTTGAAGCTTAAAAGGTCGGCAAAGACAAACGATCTACAATCCGCTAGAAGGCATTTTACATGTCATTTTAAAATACATTGTCAAATCGACCGATCAGATTCCTCCTCAATCCCGCCTAACAGTGCTGTCTAATTTACATCCCATTGGGAAAATTTAGCGCCAATTCTACTTGGCTGTATACTAAACTCACAGGGATCTCCTTCCCATCGGGCCCCACAGTCCGACCTCGCCATGTGGTTGGGATCCGCCTTCTTCACCATGGCCCAAGCCTCCTCGGCACCTTGGCGGCAGTCAAATCTTCCATAAACGGAAGCGCCACAGATTCCCTCAAGCTTATCTCGCAGCTCCCAAGGCCCGGGCAGGGAGAGGGCTGGCCATAAAGCCTGGACGACGCTGGCCATTGCCTCGCCGAACTAGTTCGAGTAGCAAGCAACAATGGAAGTCGATCACCCGCTGATAGGGGCATCTCTCCGCAGGCTTACACTCCGTGAGTATTCCCGCCACATCCCTAGTTCGCCTGACCTATGCTAGCTTCCATGTGAGCATCATGTTTAAATTTAAATGAAATTTGAATTGAGGAATTTTGAAAGCCTCGTAAACCTTCTAAAAATGATCAACATTAAAATCTTCTCAAAGAAGTCCAAGAAAATGTTCCTCTTAGTCTCTCAAATTATTGCAAAGAGGTAAAACTCAAAACAATATTTTGGTATCTCGAGTTAATTATTTTGGGCCTTTGAATTAAATAAATAACTATTTGCATTGATATATATTTCTTAATTAATTAATATATGTCCAATAATTTCGATCTTTGATGAAGGGCTTTGGAATAATCCTACTAGTCCCTACCATGATTATCGTAATAATAAAAATGATTTAGTGTCTAAAACTAAATCAAAACAAACTACGTAAAATAGAAAACAGAATTAAATAGAAATAAGAGAGAAAGAGAAGCCACTTGGGCCAGCTTATTCGGCATGACACCCTGGCTCCGGACTGTGGCCGAGGCCTGCCCAGCCCACCACCGCCACCTCCCTGTCGCCTTCCTCCTTCGCCAGAGGACAACCAGTGCGGTAAGCGCCGACGCTGCTCTCGCCACGACGACGCCTGTTCCTCGCCCCTCTCCTCACTCGCTGCACTGCTCTCTCTCTCCTCGCCTCCTCTCCTCTCTCACGAACCCGAAGCGCAGCTGCTGCCACCGACGAGCACCGCTGGCTACAACCATTGCTTCGCCTCATCATTGCGCCTGAGGCTCCGCCACCTCGCCCTTCTCCGCCAAGCCACAAGACGCCGGATGCCCTGTGGAGCCGCCGCTTGCCTTCCTCCTCGGCACCCGAGATCGCTGCTGTTGTTTCTGCCGTCACCAAGCCATCCCCGAGCCCACTAGCCTCGCTTCTCGCGAGTCCACCGTGAGCACCAAATCTTTCCCTCTCCCTGCCTCGCTTGCATCGTAGCTATCGAATCCATCGGAGCCGAGAGCTTTCGCCGCCGGCCATGTCGCCGCCAGAGCCACCATTGCTTACAGTTGCAACCGAGCACGCGACCGCGCTTCAAGCATCCCGTCAGAGGTCGTAACACCCTCTTGCCTCCTATCGTGCTCCCTAACCTCAAACCCAGCCACACCTAACGCCGGGCCACCGCCGAAGCTCCATTCCAAGGAGCTTCACCACCCCACCGAGCTGCCACCCCCGGATGCGCCACCGCCAGCGGTCTCAGAGATGCAACCCACGCCAAAAACCGAGCCTCAGAGAGGATTTTTCGCAAGCTTCCGCCATGCTTGAGGTCGCCACGACCAAACTCCGGCGGGCCGATGTGGCTACTTAGTTAGGGGTTAATCACCCTATGAGCCACTGCCATGTGGGCCCCTCGCCTAATTAGGATTAGTATATTTTTCTCGTAAATTAGTTTTAATATCATGGGACCCTACACGCCTTTGACCGCTACTGACGTGGTGTTGACCGCCCCACCTGCTCAAGATTCTAACTAGCCCTCAACCATCGACTGGACCCCATCGTCAGGTTTGACTCTGACCGCGCCACGACCGCCGACGCCACCTCGACGCATTAATAATTTTCGGATTTAAATAAATCCAGAAATTTCGTAAAATATCCTAAACTTCTAAAAATCATAGAAATTCAACCGTAATCCAAATGAAATAAATTATATATGAAAATGATCAGAAAAATATAATATATCCATCTGTACCATTTTCATGCATGTTAGAACAACTCATAGCTGCTGTTTAGCACAAATCATATAATGGCATTTAAACTTTCACATATGGAGTTTGATTTGAACTTAGGGTTCAAACCAACTTCATTTAACTTTGTTGCTAGTTGCATTAGCTCAAAACACCAGCATGTTGCCATGTCATGAGCATGCATCATATTGTGCATTGCATTGATTGTATTTCTTCTCTGCTCGGTATTGTCCCTCTCAAGAGATTTATGTTCGACGATGTGATCGATGACACCGATGAGGAACTATATTATCTTCGAATGCTGCAAGCAAAACCCCTTGTTCATTCCGACATAATCCCACTCTCTCGCCGCTTCTCTCTTTTATCGCATTAGGACAACAACGATTTATCTCATACCTGCCATGTAGTTGAACCCTTTATCCTTTGCATGACCTCGTCATTCCACAAGAATAGATGAAACCCACTAGCATGAGTAGGAGTTGTTTGAGCCCTGTCAGCTCTACTCATTCATGCTTGTTTGTCATGCCCGCTGCACGCTTAGAGTTGAGTCGGTCCGATTCATCGAGGACTAATCGAGGTGTGTGAACATGTCCTACTATGTGTGAGCTAAGTGTGTAAACACGATTTGGTAAAGGTAGTGAGAGGCCATGTAGGAGTACATGGTGGGTTGTCTCATTGCAGCCGCCCTCAGAACCGAAGTTCTGTGTTTGTGATCCATGATTCAGCTATTACCACGCATTGGGCCCAAACCAATGGACCCTCTCGCTTCTTAATCACCCTTGTCCTCCGCCCAGAGTTGCAAGTAGTTTCCGTGTTTGTAGTATGCGAGGTCGTGCAAGAATGGACCGCAGGGTGGGGCTGTGATGCGGTAGGCACGCGGCACGGTGTACCGGCGCCTGCTTGGTGTCTTGGGAACCCTGCCACATCGCTTGGGGCTGTGAGCGAAACTCGCCGGATCTCCTCATGGATGGAACCCAATAGGCGATAAACCCAGACTAGGGACTTGAGTGTTTAGGTAGGCCGTGGCCGACACCCATGTTGGGCTTCCGCTGAAGGTTGCCGAGTACATGTCGTAAACGCGTAAGTGGTGAGAGCGCAGTGTGAAGAAGTACACCCTGCAGGTTAACATCATCTATTCAATAGCCGTGTCCATGAAAAGGACTTCGGTTGCCTCAGACAGTTCATAGACAAGTGAAAGTGGATACTCTAAAATACGCAAGATAAGCATGAGTGCTATGGATGGCGCTTCTCGAGGGAGACGGAGCGGATCCATAGTGGTGTATTGATATGGTGAATATGTGGACTCGTAGCGCCACCTCAAAAGAGTTACTTGCAATGAGTTTAGGATAGCCACCGAGTCAAAGCTGGCTTGTCATTGTTAAACTCCACCATCCCCTTGTTGATAATGATGCATATGTAGTTAGTTCTCGATGTAAGTCTTGCTGGGTACATTTGTACTCACGCTTGCCTATTTTATGTTTTTGCAGAGACTTCAGCCTCGCTTAGTAGTTCCACGGGACTTCGACGCTTAGCTTGTTACCTCAGCTACGATCTTGTGCCCCGGCAGATCTCGTAGATAGTCGCTTCTAAGCCTTTTTCATTTATAGATGTCTCAGACTCGCACATGTTAGCTTCCGCTTGTGCTTTGACTTGTATGTTTCAATGTTGGGTCATGAGACCCATGTTTGTAATATCTCGCCTCTCTGAGCCTAATGAATAAATACTTGAATCAGAGAGTCATGTTGTGATGCCATGTTGTATTTGCACATACGAGCATATTGTGTGTATGTTATTGAAATGCTTGGTATGTGGGATCCGACTATCTAGTTGTTTATCTTTAGTAGCCTCTCTACCGAAATGTCTCCTAGTGTTTCCACCGAGCCATGGTAGCTTGCTACGCTCCTAACACTTAGGCTGGCCGGCATGTGTCCTTCTTCGCTCTCGTGGTCTGTCCTTCGGGAAATGTCACGATGAATCCCACAACCTGTTAGCTCCGCCACAGCCCGTTCACCGGAGTCCTGCTAGCCCAAAGCTACAGCCCGGATTCACTCGCCAATGACCGACACGCTCGATGTCCGGGTCATGGATGCTCGTCCCTCGTAAGTCTGTGCCACTTTGGGCTTACGACTAGCCATGTCAGCCTCGGCCCTTATCATATGGATGCTAGCGACACTATCATATACGCAGCCAAAAGGCGCTAAACGGTCCCGCAAATGTAAGGCATGACACCGTGGGAATACCGTAAGTGAGGC
>JAHHZJ010003899.1:0-33378 GCA_021437245.1 Aegilops speltoides | reverse complement strand
TTGAGCGCTTTATTGCTCGCTGCACTACATGTCAAAAAGCTAAGTCACGACTCAATCCTCATGGTTTATATATGCCTTTGCCTGTACTCTAGTGTTCCTTGGGAGGATATATCTATGGACTTTGTTTTAGGTTTACCTAGAACAAAGAAGGGAGGATAGCATATTTGTTGTCGTGGATAGATTCTCGAAAATGGCACACTTTATACCATGTCATAAAAGCGATGATGCTGTCAATGTTGCTGATTTGTTCTTTCGTGAAATTATTCGATTGCATGGTGTGCCAAATACTATTGTTTCAGATCGTGATACTAAATTTCTTAGCCACTTTTGGAGATGTTTATGGGCTAAGTTGGGGACTAAACTACTTTTTAGTACTACTTGTCACCCCCAAACTGATGGACAAACTGAAGTAGTCAATAGAACATTGTCTACTATGCTTAGGGCTGTTCTAAAGAATAATAAGAAAATGTGGGAGGAATGCTTGCCTCATATTGAATTTGCTTATAATCGTTATTACATTCTACTACTAAGATGTGCCCTTTTGAAGTTGTGTATGGTTTCCTACCTCGTGCACCTATTGATTTGTTGCCTCTTCCATCTTCGGAGAAGGTTAATTTTGATGCTAAAGAACGTGCTGAATTGATTTTAAAAATGCATGAGTTAACTTAGAAAACATTGAGCGATGAATGCTAAATATAAACTTGCTGGAGATAAGGGTAGAAAACATGTTGTGTTTGCACCGGAGATCTTGTTTGGTTACATTTATGTAAGGATAGATTTCCTGATTTGCGCAAATCAAAGCTAATGCCACGTGCATCGGGTCCCTTTAAGGTGTTGGAGAAAGTAAATAATAATGCATATAAACTTGAGCTGCCTGCAGATTTTGGGGTTAGTCCCACTTTTAACATTGCAGATTTGAAGCCATATTTGGTGAGGAAGATGAACTTCCGTCGAGGACGACTTCATTTCAAGAAGGGAGGATGATGAGGACATCAATACCATTGTTACACCCACAGCCCCTGCCGCTATACATACAGGACCAATTACTAGAGCTCACAAGACGCCAACTAAATTACTGTGTACTTTCGCTTCTTGGTAATGATTCTAATGTTCATGAGAATATGATGTCGCTTAAATTGGATACATTTGATTTGCTTACAAATGAAGGGCCTAGCTTGAAGAAGGATGAACATTGGAGCAAGAACAAGCATGGAGATGATGGCATGCACAAGGGGGACAAGAATGGAGTTACAAGTGATGATTTCAGACTTTGAAGCCACCATAATGAGTGCATGAAGCCTTGGACGAAATATACAAGATGCCACTTCATAAATTTCTGTCCAGAGGCTATTCTAGGTGCTCATCACCTTATTATTGGGCCAGCCCATGTAATTTAGAAATACATTAGTATAGGCTATTTTAGAGTCCGTATGTGTGGGGAAACGAGAGATATGGTTAGTTTCGACCCTCCACCAAGGGCCACGAAATTCTCCCCTCTTCCTCCATATATACAGCCCTTAGGGCACCGCTTAGACTTTGGGTTTTGTTTAGATCAAAAGTTCGCCATAGCTGCAACTTCGCTGCATTTTGTTTGTGTTCAACGACTGCATAAAGGCGCCACGTAACCCCACCTTGATCAATAAAGCTTTCATCTTATATTCGCAATATCCAGATAGCAATCTCAGCTTGCTTGTTTCTTCGCTTGCTCAGCAGGAAATAGACCTCGTGGTCGTTGATCGTGTTCTCGGCGGGTCAATAACCTCTCGGGTTGGTTTAGCGATTGCTATATGCTGACGCTCGCGACGTCAGTAGTCGGATCGTCAAAGTCGACTTCCACCAAAGCGAAATCCACCATCTCATCGAAAGACGGGACACCTTTGCCTCTATCAATTTTAGTGAACATCTGTCCATTCTATGGCAGTCCTTGAAAGTACTTCATTTTCTCGTGCGCTTTTTGCCTGATTGCCCCAAAATTTCTTGTCCTCTATAGAGGAGATATCATTTCCACATATATATTGACCGATGCGAGGAATGCCCTTTTGTTCTTGGCTTTCACGCGCATGAGTTACAACATGCCATCCGGCGAAAACAAGGAGAATAAGCCATATAGCATTGGATTTTCTTCAATTTACGCCAAATGAGATTGCCCGATCATAGAGCATCCGCAGAAGGTACGCTTTGTCCCACCGGGGGCTAATATCTATAAGCAACATAATCTCTCGAATTTCCTTCAAAAAGAAGTGCCAATGGGTTCAGAAACTTGTCTGAAAACAGCGACGAATGATGTTCTTTGACTTTCAGGGCCAAAAAGTCCTGCTTAAGGCTGAATTTGAGGGTACTCCGGGCCGCCTGGCAAAAGCGTGGTGTATTTTTGGATTTGCGCGCTCGCCGCGACCAGTTAGAGTACTTAAGGGCCCGACACAAAATTATGACCGTTTTAGTGAACATCTGTCCTTTCTATGGCAGTCCTTGAAAGTACTTCAATTTCTCGTGCGCTTTTTGCCTGATTACCTTAAAATTTCTTGTCCTCTATAGAGGAGATATCGTTTCCACATATATATTGACCGATCCCAGGAATGCCCTTTTGTTCTTGGCTTTCATGCGCATGAGTTACAGCATGCCATCCGGCGCATATAGCCGCTGTATTTTCTTCAATTTACGGCCAAATGAGATAGCCCGGATCATAGAGCATCTACAGAAAGGTACGTATGTCCCTACCGGGGGGCTAATGTCTATAAGCAACATAATCTCTCAAATTTCCTTCAAAAGGAAGTGAAAATGGGTTCAGAAACTTGTCTAAAAAACAGCGACGAATGATGTTCTTTGACTATCAGGGCCAAAAAGTCCTTCTTAAGGCTGAATTTGAGGGTACTCCGGGCCTCCTGGCGCAAGCGGGGAGTATTTTTGATTCACATACGGCCATGAAAGCAGTTTGAGTACTTATGGGTCCGACACGGACTCAATGACAAAATTATGACCGCTTTAGTGAACATTAGTCCATTCTATGGCGTCCTTGAAAGTACTTCGCTTTCTCGTGCACTTTTTGCCTGATTGCCCCAAAATTTCTTGTCCTCTATAGAGGAGATATCATTTCCACATATATATTGACCGATGCCAGGAATGCCCTTTTTTTCTTGGCTTTCATGCGCATGAGTTACAGCATGCCATGCGGCGAAAACAAGGAGAATAAGGCATATAGTTGCTGGATTTTCTTCAATTTACGGCCAAATGAGATTGCCCGGATCATATAGCATCTGCAGAAATGTACGTTTGTCCCTACCAGGGGAGCTAATGTCTATAAGCAACATAATCTCTCGAATTTCCTTCAAAAGGAAGTGCCAATGGGTTTAGAAACTTGTTTGAAAAACAACGACGAATCATTTCTTTGACTTTCAGGGCCAAAAAAGTCTTGCTTAAGGCTGAATTTGAGGGTACTCCGGGCATCTTGGCGCAAGCGGGCAGTATTTTTTCGATTCACGCGCTCGCCGCGAGCAGTTTGAGTACTTATGGGTCCGACACGGACTCCGAATGACAAAATTATGACATTTTTAGTGAACATTTGTCCATTCTATGGCAGTCCTTGAAAGTACTTCATTTTCTCGTGCGCTTTTTGCCTGATTGCCCCAAAATTTCTTGTTCACTGTAGAGGAGATATCGTTTCCACATATATATTGACCGATGCCAAGAATGTCCTTTTGTTCTTGGCGTCCACGCGCATGAATTACAGCATTTCATCTTGCGAAAACAAGGAGAATAAGGCATATAGCCGCTGGATTTTCTTCAATTTACGGCCAAATGAGATTGCCCGGATCATAGAGCATCTGCAGAAAGGTATGTTTCTCCCTACCAGGGGGCTAATGTCTATAAGCAACATAATCTCTTGAATTTCCCTCAAAAGGAAGTGCCAATGGGTTCAGAAACTTGTCTGGAAAACAGCGATGAATGATGTTCTTTGACTTTCAGGGCCAAAAAGTCCTGCTTAAGGCTGAATTTGAGGGTACTCCGATTTCCGCGCAAGCGGGAGTATTTTTCGGATTCGCGACTCGCCATGAAAGCAGTTTGAGTACTTATGGGTCCGACATGGACTCCGAATGACAAAATTATGAGACGTTTTAGTGAACATCTGTCCATTCTATGGCAGTCCTTGAAAGTACTTCATTTTCTCATGCGCTTTTTGCCTGATTGCCCCTAAATTTCTTGTCCTCTATAGAGGGGATATTGTTTCCATATATATATTGACTGATGCCAGGAATGCCCTTTTGTTCTTGACTTTCACGGGCATGACTTACAGCATGCCATCCGGCGAAAACAAGGAGAATAAGGCATATAGCCGCTGGATTTTCTTCAATTTACGCCCAAATGAGATTGCTCCATTCATAGAGCATTTGTAGAAAGGTACTTTGTCCCTACCAGGGGGGCTAATGTCTATAAGCAACATAATCTCTCGAATTTCCTTCAAAAGGAAGTGCCAATGGGTTCAGAAACTTGTCTGAAAAACATCGACGAATGATGTTCTTTGACTTTCAGGGCCAAAAAGTCCTTCTTAAGGCTAAATTTGAGGGTACTCCGCCTCCTGGCACAAGCGGGAGTATTTTTGATTCACGCTACCGCCATGAGAAGTTTGAGTACTTATGGGTCCAACACGGACTCCGAATGACAAAATTATGACCGTTTTAGTGAACATCTGTCCATTCTATGGCAGTCCTTGAAATTACTTCATTTTCTCGTGCGCTTTTTGCCTCATTGCCCCAGACTTTCTTGTCATCTATAGAGGACATATCATTTCCACATATATATTGACCGATGCCAGGAATGTCCTTTTGTTCTTGGCTTTCATGCGCATGAGTTACAGCATGTCATCCGGCGAAAACAAGGAGAATAAGGCATATAGCCGCTGTATTTTCTTCAATTTACGGCCAAATGAGATTGCCCGGATCATAGAGCATCTGCAGAAAGGTACGTTTGTCCCTACCAGGGGGGAAATGTCTATAGGCAACATAATCTCTCAAATTTCCTTCAAAAGGAAGTGCCAATGGGTTCAGAAACTTGTCTGGAAAACAGCGACGAATGATTTTCTTTGACTTTCAGGGCCAAAAAGTCCTGCTTATGGCTGAATTTGAGGGTACTTCGGACCTCCAGGCGCAGACGATACGGACGGAGGCCCGGACGATCCGGACAGAGCCCGGATGATCCGGACCCCGGTCCGGACGATCCGGCTAAATCGACCGAAGGCAACAGAACCTCCACGCTGAAGCCGGATCATCCGGACCGAGGCCCGGATCATCCGGATCCCGCCTGGACATCCGGACCACCAGCCGGACGTCCGCCCTCAAGGCCGTCACCAAAGAGAGCACCTTGACCATCCGCCCCCACCCGATCATCCGGACCAGCCCGGATCATCCGGACCACACCCGGATCGCCCAGCCAGTCATATCACAAGGTGTTGGGCTGAGCCCATGTACCCTTCGCCCTAGACTCTATATATAGGACCCCTCTCCTCACTTTGAGACTTAGCATTGATTAGCTCATATTTGTGTGAGAGCCTTTGCTCATCCACTCGGTTACTTCTCCTCGAGATCGGGACCTCCGCTCAGGAGAAGATCCTCACCGGATTCAAGACCCCTATCTAGGGAAGATCCCCTCGTGGATTCAAGGCCCCTATCTAGGGAAGAACATCAAGGCCTCCTCTTGGAGATGAACGGTTCCTTTGTATCCTTACCCTAGTTGACTATGTATCTTGTGGATCTCATGTGTGTATGTTGATCTAGCACTTGTGTGATCGATTCCTTGTTGGTTGAGTGATTTCTCTCATTTTCCCCTGTTTCCCTCGTGCTTCCGCTGTTCTTCGTGTTTCCGTGAGGATCCCTCCAAACGTGAAAGATTGACGAATTAGGGTTCCACCCTACATCATATGGTATCATGAGCCACGCTGATCACGCTTTTGGAGCCCCTACCGTGATTTCTAGCTTGATTTTGTTATTTTCGTCCTAAAACTCCAAACGTGAAAGATTGATCCGTGGATTAGGGGATTCCACCTTCTCCCCTCAAATCATCATATGGTATCATGAGCCACGGACTAAGTGATCACGCTTTTGGAGCCCCTACCGTGATTTCTAGCTTGATTTTGTTATTTTCGTCCTAAAAACCCGAAAATCCCCACAAAAATACCCCCCAAATTTTTTTGTGATTTGTTAGTTTTGATGATATTTTGTTGTTTTTGATCCGTGGATTCGGTGTGTAACTCGTGGATCTTGTGTTTCCCACCTTCTCCCCTCGAATCCACCCAAAATCCCCGAAATCGCCAAATTCCACCCCATTTTCGTGTTCTTCCCGAGCCTTTCCGTGCGTGGTCGACTGCCGGATCGATCCGGACTAAGTCCCGGATCATCCGGACTCGCCGGATCATCCGCCCTCGCCCGGATCATTCGGCTTCCTTCGCCAAACCGCAGATTCTCAGCCCCCATCCACCACCACCATCAACACACATATACACCCTCCCCACCCCATCCACCACCATTTCCACTTGCTAAACCCCAAGACTCAACCTCCGTACTACCATTCGATTTTGAGTTCGATAATTTGAGTGAGATTTCCGTGTCCTCTTGTGTTTCGCTATTTAGGCGCTGTGACATCAACAACAAACGCCATTTTGGTCGGCTACTCATCTTTGCTACGGACGGTAACATCGATTTACATCTTTGTCATACCTTGCAATTGCATTGATAACCATCATATACCATCTTTTGCGTTGCTTACCCATTGAGACTAGCCATTGAGTATTGCCGGCAACGTGACTTGTGCACATTAGTTGCATACACCATATCATACATACCTTTGAGGTGCATATCTCGGAATCAACTTGTGTGTCACAAAGTTGTCATCACATACACAATTGCTATCTTAGTTCATCAAGTTTGCATAAGAAAAGAGCTCAAAAGAGAAAGAGCCACTCAAGCTTTTAAGCAAAGAGGAAAGATAAGCAAAGAGCTTACAAGCAACAAGCATAGCATGATAGAGGCAAAGGTGTCCCGTCTTTCGATGAGATGGTGGATTTCGCTTTGTGGAAGTCGACTTTGACGATCCGACTACGAACGTGCGAGGACGTCGCGCCTTAGCAATCGCTAAACCAACTCCGAGAGGTTATTGACCACGCCGGAGCACGATCAACTCCGACCACGAGGGTCTGCTTCCGCGAGCAAACGAAGAACAAGCAAGAAACTGAGATTGCAACTGGATATTGCGAATATAAGATGAAAGCTTTATTGATCAAGGTGGGGTTCTGTGACGCTTTGTCCGGTCGTTGAACACAAACGGCACGCCGGTTGCAGCTATGGCGAACTTTTGATCTAAACAAAACCTAAGTCTAAACGGTGCCCTAAGGGCTGTATATATGGAGGAAGAGGGGTGAATTTCGTGGCCCTTGGTGGAGGGGTCCAAACTAACCCTATCTCTTGTTTCCCCACACATACGGACTCTAAAAATAGCCTATACTAATGTATTTCGAAATTACATGGGCCTGGCCCAATAATAAGGTGACGAAGCACCTAGAATAGCCTATGGACTAATATTATGAAGTGGCATCTTGTATATTTCGTCTAAGGCTTCATGCACTCCTTATGGTGGCTTCAAAGTCCTGAAATCATCACTTGTAACTCCGTTTGATCTCCTTGCATGCCATCAACTCCATGTGTGTTCTTGCTCCAATGTTCATCCTTCTCCAAGCTAGGCCCTTCATTTGTAAGCAAAACAAATGTATCCAATTTAGGCAAGATCATATTCTCATGAACATTAGAATCATTACCAAGAAACGAAAGTACCGTAATTTAGTTGGCGTCTTGAGCTCTAGTAATTGGTCCAAGATGTATAGCAGCAGGGCTGTGGGTGTAACAATGGTATTGATGTCCTCATCATCCTCCCGTTCTGAAATGAAGTCGCCCTCGACGGAAGTTCATCTTCCTCACCCAAATATGGCTTCAAATCTGCAATGTTAAAAGTGGACTAACCCCAAAATCTGCAGCAGCTCAAGTTTATATGCATTATCATTTACTTTCTCCAACACCTTAAAGGGACCAGCAAGACGTGGTATTAGCTTTGATTTATGCAAATCAGAAATCTATCCTCACGCAAATGTAACCAAACAAGATCTCCGTGCAAACACAACATGTTTTCTACCCTTATCTCCAAAGAAGTTTATATTTAGCATTCAGACGCTCAATGTTTTCCTTAGTTAACTCATGCATTTTTAAAATCAACTCAGCACGCTCTTTAGCATCAAAATTAACCTTCTCTCAAGATGGAAGAGGCAACAAATCAATAGGTGCACGAGGTAGGAAACCATACACAACTTCAAAAGGGCACATCTTAGTAGTAGAATGCAATGAACGATTATAAGCAAATTCAATATGAGGCAAGCATTCCTCCCACATTTTCTTATTTTTCTTTAGAACAGCCCTAAGCATAGTAGACAATGTTCTATTGACTACTTCAGTTTGTCCATCGCTTTGGGGGTGACAAGTAGTACTAAAAAGCAGTTTAGTCCCCAACTTAGCCCATAAACATCTCCAAAAGTGGCTAAGAAATTTAGTATCACGATCTGAAACAATAGTATTTGGCACACCATGCAAACGAATAATTTCACGAAAGAACAAATCAGCAACATTGACAAAGATCATCGCTTTTATGACATGGTATAAAGTGTGCCATTTTCGAGAATCTATCCACGACAACAAATATGTTATCCTCCCTTCTTTGTTCTAGGTAAACCTAAAACAAAGTCCATAGATATATCCTCCCAAGGAACACTAGGTACAGTGCAAAGGCATATATAAACCATGAGGATTGAGTCGTGACTTAGCTTTTTGACATGTAGTGCAATGAGCAATAAAACGCCAATATCCCGCCTCATCTTTGGCCAAAAGAAATGTGTAGCAAGTACGCCCTCCGCCTTCTTCACGCCAAAGTGTCCCATTAGTCCTCCTCCATGCGCCTCCGCAACAACAAAAGACGAACGGAGCTAGCTGGAATGCATAGCTTGTTAGCACGAACACAAATCCATCATTAACGACAAACTTGTTCCATGTTCTTCCTTCTTACAATTCTGCAATACATCTTTAAAATCAGCATCATGCACATATTGATCTTTGATGGTCTCCAAACCAAATATTTTGAAGTCAAGTTGTGAAAGCATAGTATAGCGATTTAGACAATGCATCAAGAATAACATTTTCTTTACCCTTCTTGTGTTTAATGACATAAGGGAAAGTCTCAATGAATTCAACCCATTTAGCATGTCTACGATTCAGTTTAGCTTGACTTTTAATATGTTTCAAAGATTCATGATCGAATGTATAACAAATTCTTTGGGCCATAAATAATGTTGCCATGTTTCTAAAGTCCTAACAAGAGCATAAATTCTTTATCATAAGTAGAATAATTCAGACTAGGCCCATTCAATTTTTCGTAAAAGTATGCAACAGGTTTGCCATCTTGTAATAACACACCTCCTAATCCAATTCCACTAGCATCACATTCAAGCTCAAAAGTCTTATTAAAATCAGGAAGTTGGAGTAAAGGAGCATGTGTCAACTTAGCTTTCAATACCGTGAAGGCTTCTTCCCGTGCGGTACCCCAAACAAAAGGCACATCCTTCTTTGTAAGCTCGTTGAGAGGTGCAGAATGGTGCTGAAATCTCTCACAAAACGCCTATAGAAACCAGCGAGGCCAAGGAAACTCCTCACTTGTGTGACCGCTTTGGGCTGCGCCCAACTCTCAATAGCTTCAATCTTGGCTTTATCAACTTCAATTCCTCGTGGAGTAACAACATAGCCAAGAAAAGATACTCGGTCGGTGCAAAAGGTGCACTTCCCAAGGTTACCAAACAAACGCATCACGAGAGCATTAAAAACAGCACGAAATGTTCCAAATGTTCTTCCAAAGATTTGCTATAAATCAGATATCATCAAAATAAACTACCACAAATCATCCAATGAAAGCACGAAACTTCGCTCATTAATCTCATGAAAGTACTAGGTGCATTAGTTAACCCAAAAGGCATGACTAACCACTCATATAATCCAAACTTAGTTTTAAATGCTGTTTTCCATTCATCTCCCAATTTCATACGAATTTGATGGTATCCACTACGCAAATCAACTTTGGAGAATATTGTAGAGCCACTCAATTCATCAAGCATATCATCTAGCCTAGGAATAGGGTGACGATAACTAATAGTAATATTATTGATGCCTCTACAATCAACACACATACGTGACGCACCATCCTTTTTCGCACTAGAATAATAGGAACAGACAAGGACTAAGGGATTCGCAGATATAACCTTTGTCGAGCAGCTCCTGTGATTGACGATAATCTCCTTCGCCTCCTCCGGATTGGTACGGTATGGTGCACGGTTGGTAATGATGCACCGAATTAAGTCAATTTGATGCTCAATCCTCGAATAGGTGGTAATCCTGTGGCACGCCTTGTGGAAAGACGCCAATAACTCCCCGCAAAATGTTAGTGACAAAGTAGGGGCAAAGAGGAAGGCACGCCCTCGAATGAAAATAATGCCTCTTTGCACACAAAAGCATAGCAAACAGATTTGCTAAAATCTAACTCATCAATATCAGATTTGGTGGCAAGTAAACATGCACTTTTCAATTTAATTTCGTAGCAACAAGAGATGATTTATTAATAGGCTTCATGTGTTGCTCAAATTCTTTTGCCACAATCTGATTTTCACTCTTATTTTTCTCCTGTTTTGCTTTATTAGCTCTATTAATATCATCTTTCAAAATGGACTCAGGAGTCATAGGAAGCAAAGTAATATTTTTATCCTTATGAACAAGAGTATACTGATTGTTTCTACCATGGTGTATGTAATTTTATCAAATTGCCATGGTCTACCAAGTAACAAGGAACATGCTTGCATAGGTACCACATCACAATCAACATAATCAGATATGTAGAGATACTAAAATGCACACTAACAAAGACGTGTTACCTTAACCTTGCCGCTGTTGTTGAACCATTGGATGTAGTAAGGATGTGGATGTGGTCTTGTGGTGAGAGATAGCTTCCACCATCTCCATGCTAGCCAAGTTGTTGCAGCTCCTCCATCTATGATGACGCTAATAGAACGCTCCTTCACAACTCCTTTGTATGGAACAAATTATGCCTCCGATTTTGCTCAGCTTGTGTAACCTGCACACTCAAAACACGCTGAGCAACTAAACATTCATACCGCAAGATCTTCAAAGAGCCATGTATTGTGTCTCATGATCGTAATCATCTCCACCGTGTTCCTCATGTGTAATAAGAGCCAAAGTCTCCTCATCATAGTCACTAGCGGACTCATACCCACCATCCTCCGTAGCAATCATCACACGCTGAGATTTGCATTCTCTCGCAAAATGTCCTCTTCCTTACAACGACGACAAATAATATCACTTGTGTGCCCTGCTGACGCCATGGAAGAAGAGCTCAGGCAGGCCCAAAGCAGTGTGCTGCTGGCGATAGTGGTGGTTGTGCCTCTTTCTTGTATCACGGTTGGAGGTGGCACCAAGGAGGTGATGGTGCAAAGGAAGTAGATGATGCACGTGGTGTCCATGATGAAGGTCGACCTGCAGAAAAGTTAGTGCGCCGCCAATGCCCGCCGATCCCAAGACTTCACGCTCAGCTTTACAAGCAAGATGGAATAAACGAGTGATATTATTATAATCCTTATAGTCTAGAATGGTCTGAATCTCTATTTAATCCACCCGTAAAACGTGCAAGCATAGCTTCATTCTCCTCAACAATACCACACCTAATCAAGCCAGCTTTGCAATTCCCGATAATATTCTTCTACAGAATTTTTTCCTTGTCTTAAGCGCTGCAATTTTTGAAGTAATTCACGTTGATAATATGGTGGAACCCAACGAGTACGCATAGCAGTTTTCAAAGCAGCCCAAGTAGCTGGAACAGATATAATCTACAATGTTCGACCACCAAACACATGCAAAGCTAGTGAAAGCACAAACAAAGCAGCAGAACACGCCTCTCCTCGTGATATTGTAAACATGTAAATCGTTGTTCAGCTTTCTAACTCCCAAGTAAGATATATATCAGAACATATCTACCCTCAAATGGTGGAATATTCAATTTCAGTTTAGGGAGATGGTCATGATCTCGCACTGAGGGGGAGCCCTAGCATTGCCATTATTTGCATGTGGACGACCTGTGGTTGTGGTGCTGGTGGTTGCACGAGTTCGATGTTGATCAACCTCCTCCTCGTAATCTCCCACGTAATCATCCTCCTGCACCAGCAGCAACAAAGAGCAGGTGAGCCAAAGAAGCACCAACAAGAGTAGCAGCTGCACCAGAATTTTGTCCTCGCTCAAGAGGAACACGCCGAGCTCGGCCCATACCGATTCGAAGGGGCGAGTTGTTGTCGCTGCAGAGGTGCGATAGGTGCAGCCGGTGGTGGTTGTGGAAAACGCGCGAGCAATTCATCAAACTTGCTATCAAGCTTTGTTTCAAACGCCTTCTCAATGCCATCTATCTTCTCCATGGCCTCACAAATCTGTTTACCACATCTTGCACCTGTCCAATCATCATTTGTCAAACTTATCATGTAGCTGTTTGTTTGTCGTTCTCCCAATCAGCCTCATCGGCCTGTGTTCCCGCCATGGTTAGCAGCAATAGAAACACACAAGAATATGATCCCACAGACTACTAGGAAGTGGTGGTGGTGGTGTGGTGGACAATACAAACCGTGAAGCAAATCTCAAATTCTTACCAGCCTACCCAAGAGAAGAGGTGGTGATCGGCAACCGCTAGAAGTCAAAACTCTCAAAGCTTGGCTATAGCGACACTGTGGAGAATCAAACGCACGACGAGATGTATGTGGAGCTGGAAGGCTTATAATATGGTAGCAAAAGGGTCAAGAATAATCAAATCAGAGATGCAAAGTTGAATAAACGCCAACGACGCAGATCAGGTTGGTCCTAGGCTAGACCGGCTAGAGACGCGAGCCTAGAACACTAACAAAATCACGGCGCTGCACGTAAACAAAGGAAAAGCACACTCTGAATTTTTTTTTTTCTTTTTTTTTTGCTGCTTTTTTTTTTTTTTTGCGAAAAATCACTATAATGGCGAGTGTCTCAAAACTCTTCCTGTGTCAAATCGACAGGATGGGCACGAAATTTTTCGACCAAATTTTTTTTTTGATCGCCTGACCCAAAACTCGAAACGGGTCAAAAAACTTTCTATAACGGCGATCGCTCAATACGCTTAGAAACACCTAAAATAGGATAGCCGTAAATTTTTTATCCCGTATGCTTTTGGAAAATTTTGGGCCTAAACGGAGGGTGGTTTCCTGACTTTTTTTTTTTTGAAACCAACCTCTTCTACGGACGGCAAAAGATTGCTGAATCAAACCTACTCGCATAAGGAAACACGAATCGAAAACTAGATGGATCCCAAAACAAACCTAATATGCAAGGGACTCGGATTGGTGATGATATATGGCAGCGTGGTGGTATATGGATACGGATTCAAGCGTGGCGGATAAGCGTGGTGGTATATGGATACGGATTCGAAGCGGCAAAAGGCGGCGGCGTGACAACTTATGACCGTAACTCAAACTCTAAAAGACTAGACTCTAAGACCAGAACTAGACACGACGATGCAACCGCAAATTCAACAATGCAAATACGTAAAAGATTATGCAAAGGCTCGATCGGTTCGGATAGGATGAACTAACCCTAATTTTTTTTTGGCTTTTTCGTGGACTATAGGTATGAAGACGACTCGATCTAAACTACGAAAAACTGTAAAATCTCACCGAGCAACCCGGAAATCTGATACCACTTGATAGAGGCAAAGGTGTCCCGCCTTTCTATGAGATGGTGGATTTCGCTTTGTGGAAGTCGACTTTGACGATCCGACTACGAACGCAGCGAGGACGCCGCGCTACTTAGCAATCGCTAAACCAACTCCGAGAGGTTATTGACCACGCCGAGCACGATCAACTCGACCACGAGGGTCTGCTTCCGCGAGCAAACGAAGAACAAGCAAGAAACCGAGATTGCAACTGGATATTGCGAATATAAGATGAAAGCTTTATTGATCAAGGTGGGGTTCTGTGATGCCTTTGTCCGGTCGTTGAACACAAACGGCACGCCAAGTTGCAGCTATGGCTAACTTTTGATCTAAACAAAACCCAAGTCTAAACGGTGCCCTAAGGGTTGTATATATGGAGGAAGAGGGGTGAATTTCGTGGCCCTTGGTGGAGGGGTCCAAACTAACCCTATCTCTTGTTTCCCCACACATACGGACTCTAAAAATAGCCTATACTAATGTATTTCGAAATTACATGGGCCTGGCCCAATAATAAGGTGACGCAGCACCTAGAATAGCCTATGGACTAATATTATGAAGTGGCATCTTGTATATTTCGTCTAAGGCTTCATGCACTCCTTATGGTGGCTTCAAAGTCCTGAAATCATCACTTGTAACTCCGTTTGATCTCCTTATGCATGCCATCAACTCCATGTGTGTTCTTGCTCCAATGTTCATCCTTCTCCAAGCTAGGCCCTTCATTTGTAAGCAAAACAAATGTATCCAATTTAGGCAGATCATATTCTCATGAACATTAGAATCATTACCAAGAAACGAAAGTACCGTAATTTAGTTGATGCATGCGAGCTCTAGTAATTGGTCCAAGATGTATAGCAAATAGGGCTGTGGGTGTAACAATGGTATTGATGTCCTCATCATAGCATCATACAACATTAAGATTATCATATAAGATCATCTTGGATCATTGCACCGATACACCATACATATAGCATAATGGGATAGAGATCGCTGCATTTTTGCCTAGTAGGTTGTGCACAAGCTCCAGATCCGCCTATTGTGCAATCGTATAGCGCTCTCTAGTATTGTGCAACAAGAGCATTTTCGTGATTCCACATTTTGGCTCACTTTTGGTTTGCACAATCCCATTTATCTATTTATGCGTGTGTTTCCGTACCAATACTTGCTTGGTCTACTTGTTGCATATGCGAATTTGCGAATCTTCTTCAACATTTTTGAGTCAAGCTAACAATTGCAATCAATTTTGTGCCACCATCCTAACCAAGCTCCACCAAAGGCTTTTACTTGTGTAGGTGCGAGAATCGACAAGGATCGGTACCAATAGTGCTATTTCATTGTCCGCATTTGAGTGAACTTGATTCATCTTCAACTTCGGTCAAAGGTACATTGGTATTCATTCTTCTCCTTCTACCACTCACAATTTGCTTGAAATGATGGATAGGCCAAGTTCCTCTACAAATCCACTCTTCATCGAGCAAGACGATGACATGTCATCATACGTCACCAAGAGCCACCTCTTTATGCCAAGAACGAGCTCTCCATCAAGAGCAACAAGCAATGAGCTTAACGATCGACAACCTCTCCACCGACTTGCGACTCTCCGAGAAACGTACACGCGACATTTCGACAACAAACTCGACACGCACAAGAAAGAGAACGATGCAAGAATGGACGAGATCCGCGCTTTGTTGGTGAACCGCGATTTCTACCTCTTCACACTCAAGACGGAGCCACTCAAGTCGCCACTCCGACGACTTTTTCCGACACAAGTACACCGCCATCGAACATTCTTCGCCGAGCCACACCAAGACCGCTATGCATCTCGCAACCCGCTACACGACAAGAATTCCAAGAGCAAGTTGATGAAGAAGTTCTTCGTCCTCAATAGAGCCAAATGGCGCTTTGCTCAAGCTCAAGAACGACAACATCTTCGCTACCAACAAGAACAAGAACGAGCGTGTTTACACTAAGAGCAACAAGACGCCGAGGCTCAACGCTTTCAACAACAACGAAAGCACAAGTTCTTGAGGCGAACGCGCCTTCAAGCATCAACTCGAGCTCGCCAACCGCAATCGCGAAGGCACAATCAAGAGGACGCCTTCGAGAAGAAATACAAGAGAGGAACTACCATCCACGCAAGCGCAACGCTGCTTCCAACAAGCTCCTCCACAAGCTCCTCAAGCTCAACGTCACCATCAAGGTCAACAAGAACAAGTTGATCATGGACTTCCTCCTCGCCAAGAGCAACATGAGGATGATTACCTCCACGCCAAGAACGCTATCATCAACATCGACCTCAACACAACGAGGAACAACGCTATGGCAAGCTCAAGTTCACAATGCCCAAGTTCAATGGAACCAATGATCCCAAGAATACCTCTCATGGGTATTGAAGGTCGACAAAATCTTTCGCTTGCACAACTATGATGAAGAAAAGAAGATCGCTATGGCATCACTTGAGTTCCAAGACTATGTGCTCATATGGTGGGAACAAACCTTGAGCGCCGACAAGCAAGAGGTGAACCGCCAATCACCACTTGGGCTCAAATGAAGGATGTCATGCGAGCACGTTTTGTGCCCACCTACTACAACCGTGATCTCTTCAAGAAGCTACAACTCCTCAAACAAGGAACAAAGAGTGTTGAAGAATACTACAAAGAGATGGAGATTGCCATGATTCGGGCCAATGTCAAGGAAGATGATGAGCAAACAATGGCACGATTCTTGAATGGACTCAACCATCCCATCAAGAAGATCGCCGACTTCCAACCTTACTCCAACCTCATTGAGCTCGTGCATCAAGCTACAAAAGCGGAACGACAAGTACAAGATGACTACAAGTACGCCAAGTACTCATCCAAGACATACGGCCTCTCCAACAACCAAGCTTCAACAACTAACCCAACTTCGACATCAACCAAGCCTTTTCCAAGCAACGACGACAAGTCAAGTTACAAGAAAGCTTCGACGAGTTCAAGTCGTCCTCCTCCTACTACAAGCAATGATGAGGACATCAATACCATTGTTACACCCACAGCCCCTGCTGCTATACATACTGGACCAATTACTAGAGCTCACAAGACGCCAACTAAATTACTGTGTACTTTCGCTTTCTTGGTAATGATTCTAATGTTCATGAGAATATGATGTCGCTTAAATTGGATACATTTGTTTTGCTTACAAATGAAGGGCCTAGCTTGGAGAAGGATGAACATTGGAGCAAGAACACACATGGAGTTGATGGCATGCAAGGAGATCAAGAACGGAGTTACAAGTGATGATTTCAGACTTTGAAGCCACCATAAGGAGTGCATGAAGCCTTGGACGAAATATACAAGATGCCACTTCATAATATTCGTCCATAGGCTATTCTAGGTGTCACACACCTTATTATTGGGCCAGCCCATGTAATTTCGAAATACATTAGTATAGGCTATTTTTAGAGTCCGATGTGTGGGGAACAAGAGATAGGGTTAGTTTCGACCCTCCACCAAGGGCCACGAAATTCACCCCTCTTCCTCCATATATACAGCCCTTAGGGCACCGCTTAGACTTGGGTTTTGTTTAGATCAAAGGTTCGCCATAGCTGCAACTTCGCAGCATTTCGCTTGTGTTCAACGACTGCATAAAGGCGCCACGTAACCCCACCTTGATCAATAAAGCTTTCATCTTATATTCGCAATATCCAGATTGCAATCTCAGCTTGCTTGTTCTTCGCTTGCTCGCAGGAAATAGACCTCGTGGTCGTTGATCGTGTTCGCGCGGTCAATAACCTCTCGGAGTTGGTTTAGCGACATATAAGGCGCCGACGCCCTCGCACGCTCAGAGTCGGATCGCCAAAGTCGACTTCCACCAAAGCGAAATCCACCATCTCATCGAAAGACGGACACCTTTGCCTCTATCAAGTGGTATCGATTTCCGTGTTGCTCGGTGAGATTTTACAGCTTTTCGTAGTTTAGATCGAGTCTGTTCTTCATACCTACACCACTTAAAAAGCCAAAAAAATTAGGGTTAGGTCATCATATCCGAACCAATCTGAGCCTTTGCATAATCTTTTTCAGATTTGCGTTGTTGAATTTATGTTGCATCGCCGTGTCTAGTTGCTGGTCTTAGAGTCTAGTCTTTAGAGTTTCGAGTTCGGTCATAAGTTGTCACGCCGCCGCCGCACCATCATCATCGCCTCGCCATCTACCACCACCGCTTATCCGCCACCGCTTCAATCCAGATCCATATACCACCTCCGCTTAGGCCCAAAATTTTCCAAAACGCACGGATAAAAAAAAATTCTCGCTATCCTATTTTTAAGTGTTTCTAAGCGATTGAGCCACCAATTATAGAAAGTTTTTTGACCTGCTTCAGCTTTTGGGGTCCGGCAATAAAAAAAAAAAAAATTTGTCGAAAAATTTCATGCCCATCCTGTCATTGACCGGGAAGAGTTTTGAGACACTCGCCATTATAGTGATTTTTCGCAAAAAAAAAAAAAAAAAAAGAGCAGCGCAAAAAAAAAAATCAGCCAAAAAAAAAAAAAAAGAGCGAAAAAAAAATTCAGAGTGTGCTCCTCCCTTGTTTACGCAGCGCCGTGATTTTGTTAGTGTTCTAGGCTCGCCTCTAGCACGGTCAGCCTAGGACCAAAGACAAGACTGCTGCTGAGCGCTTATTCAACTTTGCATCTCTCGAATTGATTATTGTCAATTCTTTTGCTACCATATTATAAGCCTTCCCAGCTCCACATACATCTCGCTGCATGCTGGATTCTCCCCGTAATCGCTATATCCAAGCTTTGAGAGTTTTGACTACAACGGTTGCCGATCACCACCGCCACCGGGTAAGAATTGGTAAGAATTTGAGATTTGCTTCACGGATTTATGACTGCCCACCACACCACCACCACCACTTCCTAGTAGTCTCAGAGGATCATATTCTTGTGTGTTTCTATTGTCGCTAACCATGGCAGGAACACAGCCGATGAGACTGATTGGGAGAACCCGACAAACAAACAGCTACATGATAAGTTTCAAAGAAATGATGATTGGACAAAAAGATGTGGTAAACAGATTTGACGAGGCCATGGAGAAGATAGATGGCATTGAGAAGACGCTTGAAACAAAGCTTGATAGCAAGTTTGATGAATTGCTCGCTTTTCCACAACCACCGCCGGCTGCACCTATCGCACCTCTCGAACGACAACAACCACGCCTCTTCCGAATCAAGATGGACGAGCTCAACGTGTTCCTCTTGAGCCAGACAAAATTCTGTGCCGCCGCTACTATCAAGTTGGTGCTTCTTTGGCTCCTCGCCATCGCTGTCAGCGGTACCGAGGAGGATGATTATGTGGGAGATTACGAGGAGGAGGTTGATCAACATCGAACTACGCAACCACCAAAGCACCACAACCACCGTGTCGCCCACATGCAAATAATGGCAATGCTAGGCTCCTCAGTACGAGATCATGACCATCTCCCTAAACTGAAATTGAATATTCCACCATTTGAGGGTAGATATGTTCCTGATATATATCTTACTTGGGAGTTAGAAACTGAACAACGATTTACATGTTTACAATATCCTGAGGAGAG
This sequence comes from Aegilops speltoides, assembly GCA_021437245.1. Classification (NCBI taxonomy): domain Eukaryota; kingdom Viridiplantae; phylum Streptophyta; class Magnoliopsida; order Poales; family Poaceae; genus Aegilops; species Aegilops speltoides. Next base: position 13,942 of record JAHHZJ010003899.1, on the reverse strand, counting down.
ACGTGTTCCTGCTGCTGTTTGTGCTTTCACTAGCTTTGCATGTGTTTCACTAGCTGTTGGTTTCATTGGACGATTTGTGGTAGTTTATTTTGATGATATACTGATTTATAGCAAATCTTTGGAAGAACATTTGGAACATTTACGTGCTGTTTTTAATGCTCTACGTGATACACGTTTGTTTGGTAACCTTGGGAAGTGCACCTTTTGCACCGACCGAGTATCTTTTCTTTGCCTCTATCAAGCAACTCCAAGCCGCGTGCTTCATCATCAACTCCAACCGATGAGACCATCAAGACAAGCTCCTTCAAGTGTTTTACTTGCGGCGGCCGAGGCCACAAGTCATATGAATGCACCAACAAGCGCATTCATACTCAACGATTTATGGCACCTACGACTCAATGAGTGAGGATGAAATGGACGCTATTGAGCAAGTGGCCATGCACCGCAAGATCAACGAGGATGAAGATGATCAAGTCTTTGTGATGAAGATACAAGCCCCGCCTAGTTGTCTCCAAAGTCTTGACACTTCAACATCACCAAGAAGAAGACCAACGATGCCACATCTTCCACACAAAGGCCGCATCAATGGGAGATCCGCCAAGGTCATCATCGATGGAGGTAGTTGCCACAACTTGGCAAGCGAAGAACTATGCTCCAAGCTCCAATTGGTCAAGAAGAAGCATCCGCAACCATACAAGGTTCAATGGCTAAGGACTCCAAGACTATATGAGTTGAGCATACGGTCCAAGTATCCTTCAAAATCGGTGCATATGTAGACACTTTGGAGTATGATGTGTTCCTAATGACCGCTTGCCACCTCCTCCTTGGTCACCATGGCACCGACCGTGGTGTATACCACAATGGGCGACAAACCACTATAGCTTCAAGATGAAAGGCAAAGAATATGTCCTACGACCCATGTCTCCTAGTCAAGGATAGCCGACAAACAAGCCACCAACCAAAGAGAGAAGAGGAGAAAGTGAGCCACCAAAAGTGAGTGAGAGCCACAAGCCAAATTTGAGCGCCTCTTAGCCTAGAGAGAAAAACCTCATACTATTCGCCACCAAACATGAGATGAGAGAAGTGTGTGAGAACCCATCGAGTGTGATGCACTTTGTCCTTGTGTGCAAGGATGGAGAACCAAAACTAACACCACTCATGAGCTACCTTTGGTGTTTCAATCTCTTTGCAGGAATTTCAAGATGTTTTCCCCGATGAGCTACCTCCGGTCTACCTCCTCTTCGAGGCATTGAGCATCGAATCGACCTCATCCCCGAGCGCCACTTCCAAACAAAGCTCCCTACCGTGTCAATCCCAAGAAACCAAGGAGATTCAACGGCAAGTACAACAACTAATCGACAACGGTCACGTGACGTGAAAGCTTAAGCCCTTGTGCCGCGTCTGCTATACTTGTGCCTAAGCCCGATGGAAGTTTCCGCCAGTTCGATTGTAGACCCATAAATGCTATCACCGCGCGCTATAAGCATCCCATTCCTCGCCTAGATAATATGCTTGATGAACTTAGTGGAGCCAACTTTTTCTCAAAATTGATCCGCATTCATGAGGGTGATGAATGGAAACCGCTTTCAAAACAAAATTTGGCTTATATGAATGGCTGGTTATGCCTATGGGTTTGTCTGAAGCTCCTTAACTTTTGTGCGCTTCATGCATCATGTACTTCATCCATACATTGGAATCTTTGTTGTGGTTTACTGATGATATTCTTGTGTTTAGCAAAACCATGAAAGAGCATCTCGATCATGTTAAGCTTGTTTTGCAAACACTTCGAAAAGAAAGTCTTTATGCCAACTTGAAGAAATGCACTTTTGGAGTTGACAAAGTGGTTTTCTTGGGTTTCGTTGTCTCTTCAAAAGGTGTTCATGTTGATGAAACTAAGATCAAAGCAATCAAAACTTGGCCCCAACCCACCAATTTGCAACAAGTGCGAAGTTTCCTTGGTCTTGCAGGTTTTTATCGTCGATTTGTGAAAAACTTTAGCACCATTGCAGCTCCTTTGCATGCTTTGAGTAAGAAGAATACTCCTTTTGTTTGGGGACCTTTGCAAGCCAACGCTTTTGATGAGCTCAAGTCTTTACTTACTCATGCTCAGATTCTTGCTTTGCCCAATTTTGACAAGTGGTACCGGAATTGGCGGAGTTTTAATGCAAGAAAAACGAGTCATTGCTTATTTTAGTGAAAAACTCTCCGGTGCTCAACTTAACTATCCCGTGTATGACAAGGAATTATATGCTTTAGTGCGTGTGCTACATGTTTGGGAACATTATCTTAGACCTCATGAGTTTGTCATCCATACCGATCATGAAACGCTGAAGTACTTGAAAGGTCAAACTAAATTGAACAAGCGCCATGCCAAATGGAGTGAATTTATTGAATCTTTTCCATATGTGATCAAGTACATTAAGGGCAAGGAAAATGTAGTTGCCGTGCACTTTCACGATATGCACGCTTGTCACCCAACTTGAGTTGAATGTTATTGGCTTTGAGCACATCAAAGATTTGTATGCTAGTGATCCATCGCTTGCACCTCATTATGCTAAATGTTTGACGATACATCTTGGGAACAATATTACCTCAAGGATGGTTATCTTATGAGAGCTAACAAACTATGCATACCCGAGTCTTCTCTTCGTTTGCTCCTTTTGCAAGAGGCTCATGGAGGTGGACTCATGGGACATTTTGGACGCGACAAGACCTTCGCCACGCTCTCCAAGAACTACTTTTGGCCCAAGATGTTTCGAGACGTTTCACGCTTCACCACCCGATGCTCAACATGCCGCAAAGCTAATCAAAAGCTCAATCTCATGGTCTTTACATGCCTCTTCCTATTCCTTATCAACCTTGGGAAGACATTAGCATGGACTTTGTACTTGGTTTGCCTAGAACTCAAAATGGAAAGGACTCAGATTTGTTGTTGTGACAGATTTTCCAAAATGGCACATTTCATTCCTTGCAACAAAGTCGATTTATGCTTCACATATTGCAAATCTATTTTGTAGGGAAATCTTGCGCCCATGGAGTACCAAAGTCAATCGCCTCCGATCGCGACGCCAAGTTCTTGAGTTACTTTTGAAAACTCTTTGCGCCAAGCTCGAATTAAGCTCTTGTTCTCCTCCGCGATACCATCCTTAAACCGACGGCCAAACGGAGGTGACAAACCGGACGCTCTCCACTCTACTTCGCTTTGATCAAGAAGAACATCAAGGAGTGGAGGCGGTTCACCCATCGCCGAGTACGCCTACAACCGCGCAAGACATTCGACGACCGGCAAGTCCCCCTTCGAGGTAGTCTACGGTTTCAACCCATTGTCCCCATTGGACATTCTACCTCTACCTCTACAAGAGCGCACCAACCTCGACGCAAGTGCCCGTGCAAGCTACATCAAGAAGATACACGAAGATACAAGAAACACTATCGAGCGCCAAGTACAACGACTAGCTACCAAGCTCAACATCAACAAGCAACCCATGATCTTCAACATAGGCGATCTCGTGTGGCTACACCTTCGCAAGGAACGCTTCCCCAACGAACGCAAGTCCAAACTTCTACCTCGAGCCGATGGACCCTTCAAGGTGTTAGCACGCTACAAGAACAACGCCTACAAGCTCGACCTACCAAGCAACAAGTACAATGTGAGCGCCACCTTCAACGTCAAAGACCTCTCGCCTTTCCATGGTGATGAAGATCTAGATCCGAGGTCGGATCCTTTCAAAGGGAGGGGATATGATGCGGAGCATCCTTCCATCATCCCCATGGACTCTACATCAACACCTACAACACCACAAGGACCGATGATTCGAGCACGTGCAAGAGCTCTTGAAACCGAGGTGACATCACTCCTCTCACAACTCTCCTTCGATTCACATGAGACATGGTTACTACCTCAAACGGAAACTCTATGCATACTCAGGCACCGAGGAGTCGACCATGAAGAGGCTAGGAAGCAAGGAGAATCGAAGCGAAGACATACGTGAAGACGGAGAAGAGAAAGCAACCGGGACCAGAGAGGCCGGACGATCCGGACGGAGGTCTGGACGATCCGGACAGAGTCCGAATGATCCGGACCCGGTCCGACGATCCGCTATATCGATCAAGGCAACAGAACCTCCACGCTGAAGCCGGATCATCCCGACCCAGCCCGGATCATCCGGATCCCGCCTGACATCCGGACCACCACCGGACGTCCAGCCCTCAAGCCACCACCAAGAGAGCACCTGACCATCCGCCCCCACCCGGATCATCCGACCAGCCCGGATCATCCGGACCACACCCGGATCGTCTGCCACACACACAAGGTTGGGCTGAGCCCATGTACCCCTTCGCCCTGCACTCTATATATAGGACCCCTCTCCTCACTTTGAGACTTAGCATTGATTAGCTCATATTTGTGTGAGAGCCTTTGCTCATCCACTCTGTTACTTCTCCTCGAGATCAGACCTCCGCCTAGGAGAAGATCCTCAATGGATTCAAGACCCCTATCTAGGGAAGATCCCCTCGTGGATTCAAGGCCTCTATCTAGGGAAGAACATCAAGGCCTCCTCTTGGAGATGAACGTTCCTTTGTATCCTTACCCTAGTTGACTATGTATCTTGTGGATCTCATGTGTATGTTGATCTAGCACTTGTGTGATCGATTCCTTGTTGGTTGAGTGATTTCTCTCATTTTCCCCTGTTTCCCTCGTGCTTCCGCTGTTCTTCGTGTTTCCCCCGTAGGATCCCCTCCAAACATGAAAGATCGACGAATTAGGGTTCCACCCTACATCAATAGTCTCTCAAATTTCCTTCAAAAGGAAGTGCCAATGGGTTCAGAAACTTGTCCAAAAACAAATGATTTAATGATGTTCTTTGACTTTCAGGCCATAAAGTCCTTCTTAAGGCTGAATCTGAGGTTACTCCGGCCTCCCGCGCAAGCGGGAGTATTTTTGATTCACGCGCCATGAGAAGTTTGAGTACTTATGGGTCCAACACGGACCAATGACAAAATTATGACCGCTTTCAAAGGAACATCCGTCCATTCTATGGCGCCCTTGAAAGTACTTCATTTTCTCGCGCTTTCACCGATTGCTCTAAAATTTCTTGTCCTCTATAGAGGAGATATCATTTCCACATATATATCGACCGATGCCAGAATGCATTTTTGTTCTTGGCTTTCATGCGCATGAGTTAAAGCATGCCATCCGCAAAAACAAGGAGAATAAGGCATATAGTCACTGGATTTTCTTTAATTTACGGCCAAATGAGATCGCCTTGATCATAGAGCATCCGCAGAGAGGTACGCTTGTCCCTACCAGGAGGCTAATGTCTATAAGCAACATAATCTCTCGAATTTCCTTCAAAAGGAAGTGCCAATGGGTTCGTAAACTTCTCCAAAAACAAATGATTTAATGATGTTCTTTGACTTTCGTGGCCAAAAGGTCCTTCTTAAGGCTGAATTTGAGGGTACCCGGCCTCCCGGCGCAAGCGGGTGTATTTTTGATTCACGACTCGCCATGAAAGCAGTTTGAGTACTTATGGGTCCAACACGGACCGGATGACAAAATTATGACCGCTTTAGTGAACATCTGTCCATTCTATGGCGCCCTTGAAAGTACTACATTTTCTCGCAGCGCTTTTGCGATTGCCTAAAATTTCTTGTCCTCTATAGAGGAGATATCGCTTCCACATATATATCGACCGATGCCAGAATGCCCTTTGTTCTTGGCTTTCACGCACATGAGTTACAAAGATGCCATCCGCGAAAACAAGGAGAATAAGGCATATAGTCACTGGATTTTCTTCAATTTACGGCCAAATAAGATCGCCTTGATCATATAGCATCCGAGAAAGGTACGCTTGTCCTCGCCAGGGGGCTAATGTCTATAAGGAACATAATCTCTCGAATTTCCTTCAAAAGGAAATGCCAATGGGTTCGTAAACTTGTCCAAAAACATCGACAAATGATGTTCTTTTCCTTTCGTACCAAAAAGTCCTTCTTAAGGCTGAATTTGAGGGTACTCGGCCTCCTAGCGCAAGCGGGAGTATTTTTGATTCACGCCGCCATGAAAGCAGTTTGAGTACTTATGGGTCCGACATGGACCAATGACAAAATTATGACCGCTTTAGTGAACATCCGTCCATTCTATGGTAGTCCTTGAAAGTACTTCATTTTCTCGCGCTTTTGCCTCGATTGCCCTAAAATTTCTTGTCCTCTATAGAGGAGATATCGCTTCCACATATATATCGACCTATGCCAGAATGCCCTTTTGTTGTTGGCTTTCATGCGCATGAGTTACAAAGATGCCATCCGCTAAAACAAGGAGAATAAGGCATATAGCCACCGGATTTTCTTCAATTTACGGCCAAATGAGATTACCCTGATCATAGAGCATCCGCAAAAGGTACGCTTGTCCCTACCAGGGGGCTAATGTCTATAAGCAACATAATCTCTCGAATTTCCTTCAAAAGGAAGTGCCAATGGGTTCGTAAACTTGTCCGAAAACAGCGATTTAATGATGTTCTTTGACTTTCGTACCAAAAGTCCTGCTTAAGGCTGAATTTGAGCGTACTTCGGGCCTCCAGGTGCAAGCAGGGAGTATTTTCTGGATTCGCATGATCGCCGCGAGCTGTTTGAGTACTTATGGGTCCGACATGGACCAATGACAAAATTATGACCGCTTTAGTGAACATCCGTCCTTTCGATGGTAATCCTTGAAAGTACTTCATTTTCTCATGCGCTTTTGCCGATTGCCCCAAAGTTTCTTGTCCTCTATAGCGGAGATATCGCTTCCACATATATATTGACAGATGCCAGAATGCCCTTTGTTCTTGGCTTTCACGCCGCATGAGTTACAAAGATGCCATCCGCGAAAACAAGGAGAACAAGGCATATAGTCACTGGATATTCTTCAATTTACGCCAAATGAGATCGCCTTGATCATATAGCATCCGAGAAAGGTACGCTTGTCCCTGCCAGGGGGGCTAATGTCTATAAGGAACATAATCTCTCGAATTTCCTTCAAAAGGAAATGCCAATGGGTTCAGAAACTTGTCTGAAAAACATCGACAAATGATGTTCTTTTCCTTTCAGGGCCAAAAAGTCCTTCTTAAGGCTGAATTTGAGGGTACTCCGGGCCTCCTAGCGCAAGCGGGGAGTATTTTTTGGATTCACGCATGAAAGCAGTTTGAGTACTTATGGGTCCGATATGGACTACGTAATGACAAAATTATGACCGCTTTAGTGAACATCCGTCCATTCTATGGTAGTCCTTGAAAGTACTTCATTTTCTCGCGCGCTTTTTGCCCGATTGCTCTAAAATTTCTTGTCCTCTATAGAGGAGATATCGCTTCCACATATATATCGACCGATGCTAGGAATGCCCTTTGTTGTTGGCTTTCATGCGCATGAGTTACAAAGATGCCATCCGCGAAAACAAGGAGAATAAGGCATATAGCCACTGGATTTTCTTCAATTTACGGCCAAATGAGATTACCCGGATCATAGAGCATCTGCAAAAAGGTACGCTTGTCCCTACCAGGGGGGCTAATGTCTATAAGCAACATAATCTCTCGAATTTCCTTCAAAAGGAAGTGCCAATGGGTTCAGAAACTTGTCTGGAAAACAGCGATGAATGATGTTCTTTGACTTTCAGGGCCAAAAAGTCCTGCTTAAGGCTGAATTTGAGCGTACTTCGGGCCTCCAGGTGCAAGCAGGGAGTATTTTCTGGAGTCACACGATCGCCGCGAGCAGTTTGAGTACTTATGGGTCCGACATAGACTCCGAATGACAAAATTATGACCGTTTTAGTGAACATCTGTCCTTTCTATGGTAATCCTTGAAAGTACTTCATTTTCTCATGCGCTTTTGCCGATTGTCTAAAATTTCTTGTCCTCTATAGAGGAGATATCGCTTCCACAAATATATCGACCGATGCCAGAATGCCCTTTTGTTCTTGGCTTTCATGCGCATGAGTTACAAAGATGCCATCCGCTAAAAACAAGGAGAATAAGGCATATAGCCACCGGATTTTCTTCAATTTACGCCAAATGAGATTACCCGGATCATAGAGTATCCGCAGAAGGTACGCTTGTCCCTACCAGGGGACTAATGTCTATAAGCATCATAATCTCTCGAATTTCCTTCAAAAGGAAGTGCCAATGGGTTCCAAACTTTTCTCAAAAACAATGATTTAATGATGTTCTTTGACTTTGAGGGCCAAAAGTCCTGCTTAAGGCTGAATTTGAGGGTACTCCGCCTCCAGCGCAAGCGGGAGTATTTTTCGATTTATACGCCATGAAAGCAGTTTGAGTACTTATGGTCCGACGCGACCAATGACAAAATTATGACCGCTTTAGTGAACGCTCTCCTTTCTATGGCAATCCTTGAAAGTACTTCATTTTCTCGCGCGCTTTTGCCGATTGCCCTAAATTTTCTTGTCCTCTATAGAGGAGATATCGCTTCCACATATATATTAACCGATATGAGGAATGCCCTTTGATCTTGGCTTTCACGCCGCATGAGTTACAAAGATGCCATCCGCAAAACAAGGAGAATAGGGCATATAGCCGCTAGATTTTCTTCAATTTACTACTAAATGAGATTGTCCTGATCATAGAGCATCCGAGAAAGGTACGATGTCCCTACCAGGGGGCTAATATCTATAAGCAACATAATCTCTCGAATTTCCTTCAAAAGGAAGTGCCAATGGGTTCAAACTTGTCCGATAAACAATGATTTAATGATGTTCTTTGACTTTCGTACCAAAAAGTCCTTCTTAAAGCTGAATTTGAGGGTACTCCGCCTCCTCGGCGCAAGCGGGAGTATTTTTGATTCACGCCGCCACGAGAAGTTTGAGTACTTATGGGTCCAACACGGACCAATGACAAAATTATGACCGCTTTAGTGAACATCCGTCCATTCTATGGCGCCCTTGAAAGTACTTCATTTTCTCATGCGCTTTTGCCCGATTGCCTAAAATTTCTTGTCCTCTATAGAGGAGATATCGCTTCCACATATATATCGACCGATCCCAAGAATGCCCTTTTGTTCTTGGCTTTCATGCGCATGAGTTACAAAGATGCTATCCAAATAAAACAAGGAGAATAAGGCATATAGTCACTGGATTTTCTTCAATTTACGCCAAATGAGATCGCCTTGATCATAGAGCATCCGCAGAAGGTACGCTTGTCCCTACCAGGGGGCTAATGTCTATAAGCAACATAATCTCTTGAATTTCCTTCAAAAGGAAGTGCCAATGGGTTCGTAAACTTGTCCAAAAACAATGATGAATGATGTTCTTGACTTTCGTACAAAAAGTCCTTCTTAAAGCTGAATTTGATTGTACTCCCGCCTTCCGCGCAAGCGGGAGTATTTTTGATTCACGCCGCCACGAGAAGTTTGAGTACTTATGGGTCCAACACGGACCAATGACAAAATTATGACCGCTTTAGTGAACAATCGTCCATTCTCCGCAATCCTTGAAAGTACTTCATTTTCTCATGCGCTTTTGCCGATTGCCCTAAAATTTCTTGTCCTCTATAGAGGAGATATCGCTTCCACATATATATCGACCGATCCTGTGAATGCCCTTTGTTCTTGGCTTTCATGCGCATGAGTTACAAAGATGCCATCCGCAAAACAAGGAGAATAAGGCATATAGTCAGCTGATTTTCTTCAATTTACGCCAAATGAGATCGCCTTGATCATAGAGCATCCGCAGAAGGTATGTTTGTCCCTACCAGGGGGCTAATGTCTATAAGCAACATAATCTCTCGAATTTCCTTCAAAAGGAAGTGCCAATGGGTTCAGAAACTTGTCTGGGAAACAGCGACGAGTGATGTTCTTTGACTTTCAAGGCCAAAAAGTCCTGCTTAAGGCTGAATTTGAGGGTACTTCGGCCTCTAGGCGCAAGCGGGACTATTTTCTGATTCACGACTCGCCATGAAAGCAGTTTGAGTACTTATGGGTCCGACACGGACCAATGACAAAATTATGACCGCTTTAGTGAACATATGTCCTTTCTATGGCAATCCTTGAAAGTACTTCACTTTCTCATGCGCTTTTGCCGATTGCCCTAAATTTTCTTGTCCTCTATAGAGGAGATATCGCTTCCACATATATATTAACCGATGCCAGAATGCCCTTTTGTCCTTGGCTTTCATGCGCATGAGTTACAAAGATGCCATCCGCCAAAACAAGGAGAATAAGGCATATAGTCACTGGATTTTCTTCAATTTACTTCCAAATGAGATTGCCTTGATCATATAGCATCCAGAGAAAGGTACGCTTGTCCCCGCAGGGGGCTAATGTCTATAAGCAACATAATCTCTCGAATTTCCTTCAATAGGAAGTGCCAATGGGTTCGTAAACTTGTCCGAAAACAATGATTTAATGATGTTCTTTGACTTTCGTACAAAAAGTCCCGCTTAAGGCTGAATTTGAGGGTACTTCGGCCTCCAGTGCAAGCGGGAGTATTTTCTCGATTCGCGCGATCGCCGCAAGCGCTTTGAGTACTTATGGGCCGATATGGACTCAATGACAAAATTATGACCGCTTTAGTGAACATCCGTCCTTTCTATGGTAATCCTTGAAAGTACTTCATTTTCTCATGCGCTTTTTGCCGATTGCCCTAAATTTTCTTGTCCTCTATAGAGGAGATATCGCTTCCACATATATATTAACCGATGCCAGAATGCCCTTTTGTTCTTGGCTTTCACGCCGCATGAGTTACAAAGATGCCATCCGCGAAAACAAGGAGAATAAGGCATATAGTCACTGGATTTTCTTCAATTTACGCCAAATGAGATTGCCTTGATCATAGAGCTCAGAGAAAGGTACATTTGTCCCCGCAAGGGGGCTAATGTCTATAAGCAACATAATCTCTCGAATTTCCTTCAAAAGGAAATGCCAATGGGTTCGTAAACTTGTCCAAAAACAATGATTTAATGATGTTCTTTTCCTTTCAGGCCAAAATTCCTTCTTAAGGCTAAATTGAGGGTACTCCGCCTCCCGGCGCAAGCGGGTGTATTTTTGATTCACGCGCCGCCATGAAGCAGTTTGAGTACTTATGGGTTCGACACGGACCAATGACAAAATTATGACCGCTTTAGTGAACATCTGTCCATTCTATGGCGCCCTTGAAAGTACTTCATTTTCTCGCGCGCTTTTTGCCGATTGTCTAAAACTTCTTGTCCTCTATAGAGGAGATATCGCTTCCACATATATATCGACCGATGCCAGAATGCCCTTTTGTTCTTGGCTTTCATGCGCATGAGTTATAGCATGCCATCCGCGAAAACAAGGAGAATCGCATATAGCCACCGGATTTTCTTCAATTTACGCCAAATGAGATTGCTCGATCATATAGCATCCGAGAAAGGTACGCTTGTCCTCGCCAGGGGGCTAATGTCTATAAGCAACATAATCTCTCGAATTTCCTTCAAAAGGAAGTGCCAATGGGTTCGTAAACTTGTCCGAAAAACAATGATTTAATGATGTTCTTTGACTTTGAGGGAAAAAGTCCTTGTTAAAGCTGAATTTGAGGGTACTCCCGCCTCCCCGTGCAAGCGGGAGTATTTTTGATTCACGCCGCCACGAGAAGTTTGAGTACTTATGGGTCCAACACGGACCAATGACAAAATTATGACCGCTTTTAGTGAACATCTGTCCATTCTATGGCGTCCTTGAAAGTACTTCATTTTCTCATGCGCTTTTGCCGATTGCTTCCACATAAAATTTCTTGTCCTCTATAGAGGAGATATCGCTTCCATATATACTTCATTTTCTCATCGAGCCCCAAATTTCTTGAGATATCAACGACCGATCCTGTGAATGCCCTTTTGTTCTTGGCTTTCATGCGCATGAGTTACAAAGATGCCATCCGCTAAAACAAGGAGAATAAGGCATATAGTCATTTTCTTCAATTTACGGCCAAATGAGATTGCCCGGATCATAGAGCATCTGCAGAAAGGTACGTTTGTCCCTACCAGGGGGGCTAATGTCTATAAGCAACATAATCTCTCGAATTTCCTTCAAAAGGAAGTGCCAATGGTTTAGAAACTTGTCTGGAAAACAGCGACAAATGATGTTCTTTGACTTTCTGGGCCAAAAAGTCCTACTTAAGGCTGAATTTGAGGGTACTTCGGGCCTCCAGGTGCAAGCGGGGAGTATTTTCTGGATTCGCGCGATCGCCGCAAGCAGTTTGAGTACTTATGGGTCCGACATGGTGATGAGGACATCAATACCATTGTTACACCCACAGCCCCTGCTGCTATACATACTAGACCAATTAATAGAGCTCACAAGACGCCAACTAAATTACCGTGTACTTTCGCTTTCTTGGTAATTATTCTAATGTTCATGAGAATATGATGTCGCTTAAATTGGATACATTTGTTTTGCTTACAAATGAAGGGCCTAGCTTGGAGAAGGATTAACATTGGAGCAAGAACAAGCATGGAGATGATGGCATGCGAACGGAACAAGAACGGAGTTACAAGTGATGATTTCAGACTTTGAAGCCACCATAATGAGTACATGAAGCCTTGGACGAAATATACAAGATGCCACTTCATAAATTTCGTCCAGAGGCTATTCTAGGTGTCACACACCTTATTATTGGGCCAAGCCCATGTAATTTCGAAATACATTAGTATAGGCTATTTTAGAGTCCAGATGTGGGGAACAAGAGATAGGGTTAGTTTCGACCCTCCACCAAGGGCCACGAAATTCACCCCTCTTCCTCCATATATACAGCCCTTAGGGCACCGCTTAGACTTTGGGTTTTGTTTAGATTAAAAGTTCGCCATAGCTGCAACTTCACAGCATTTCGCTTGTGTTCAACGACTGCATAAAGGCGCCACAGTAACCCCACCTTGATCAATAAAGCTTTCATCTTATATTCGCAATATCCAGATTGCAATCTCAGCTTGCTTGTTCTTCGCTTGCTCACAGAAATGCACTCGTGGTCGTTGATCGTGTTCGCGTGGTCAATAACCTCCTGAGTTGGTTTAGCGATTGCTAAGGCGCGACGCCCTCGCACGCTCATAGTCGGATCGCCAAAGTCGACTTCCACCAAAGCGAAATCCACCATCTCATCGAAAGACGGACACCTTTGCCTCTATCAAGTGGTATCGATTTCCGTGTTGCTCGTGAGATTTTACAGTTTTCGTAGTTTAGATCGAGTCTGTTCTTCATACCTATAGTCCACTAAAAAGCCAAAAAATAGGGTTAGTTCATCCCGTCCAACCAATCTGAGCCTTTGCATAATCTTTTCAGATTTGCTTTGTTGAATTTGCGTTGCATCGCCGTGTCAAGTTGCTGGTCTTAGCGTCTAGTCTTTTAGAGTTTCGAGTTCTGTTCACAGGTTGTCACGTCGCCGCTGCCATATACCACCACCACATATTCACCGCCAATCCGAATCCATATACACCACCACATATCCGCCGCCATCACGCCAGTCCGAGTTCCACCAGATTCATCTCCGCCATCACGCCAGTCCGAGTTCCACCAGATTCATCTCCGCCATCACGCCAGTCCGAGTTCCACCAGATTCATCTCCGACACTTTGGCGTGAAGAAGACGGAGGACGTACTTGCTACACATTTCTTTTGGCCAAAGATGAGACGGGATGTGGAGCGTTTTATTGCTCGCTGCACTACATGTCAAAAAGCTAAGTCACGACTCAATCCTCATGGTTTATATATGCCTTTGCCTGTACCTAGTGTTCCTTGGGAGGATATATCTATGGACTTTGTTTTAGGTTTACCTAGAACAAAGAAGGGGAGGGATAGCATATTTGTTGTCGTGGATAGATTCTCGAAAATGGCACACTTTATACCATGTCATAAAAGCGATGATGCCATTAATATTGCTGATTTGTTCTTTCGTGAAATTATTCGCTTGCATGGTGTGCCAAATACTATTGTTTCAGATCGTGATACTAAATTTC